>VMRM01000006.1:347500-417500 GCA_010277075.1 Poeciliopsis retropinna
TTCTGTGGTCAACGGTTCCTCCTTTTAAATCAACATGCGGTCGCAGCTACATCCCCACATGACAACAACATACCAGAGTTATTACTGGCCGCTCGAGTCTGGATGCTCAGCCGCATCCAGACTCACCCAGCTGCTGATTAAACACAGAGCCAGATCCAGATCCTGGTCCAGATCCAGATCCTGATTCAGCTCCAGATTCTGATCCAGATTCAGATCCAGGTCCTGATTCAGCTCCAGATCCTGATCCAGATCCTGATTCAGCTCCAGATCCTGATCCAGATCCAGATTCAGCTCCAGATCCAGATTCAGATCCAGATCCTGATTCAGCTCCAGATCCTGATCCAGATCCAGATTCAGATCCAGATTCAGCTCCAGATCCTGATCCTGATTCAGCTCCAGATCCAGATTCAGCTCCAGATCCTGATCCAGATCCAGATTCAGCTCCAGATCCAGATTCAGATCCTGATTCAGCTCCAGATCCTGATCCAGATCCAGATTCAGATCCAGATTCAGCTCCAGATCCTGATCCTGATCCAGATCCAGATTCTGATCCAGATTCAGATCCAGATCCAGATCCTGATTCAGCTCCAGATCCAGATCCAGATCCAGATTCTGATCATGATCCAGATTCAGCTCCAGATCCTGATCCTGATCCAGATCCAGATTCAGCTCCAGATCCTGATTCAGCTCCAGATCCTGATCCAGAACCTGATCCTGATCCAGATCCTGATCCTGATCCAGATCCAGATTCAGATCCAGATCCAGATTCTGATCATGATCCAGATTCAGCTCCAGATCCAGATCCAGATTCAGCTCCAGATCCAGATCCAGATTCAGATCCAGATTCAGCTCCAGATCCTGATCCAGATCCAGATCCTGATCCAGAACCTGATCCAGATCCTGATCCTGATCCAGATCCAGATTCAGATCCAGATCCAGATCCAGATTCTGATCATGATCCAGATTCAGCTCCAGATCCAAATCCAGATTCAGATCCTGATCCAGATTCAGCTCCAGCAGTGGAGCGCCAGGCAGAACCCTGAGGATCGCCGCAGCAACATGCTGGAGCGTCAGGAAGTGCAGAGATCAGCTGAACTCCCGCTTCTTCATTCTGCTGTTAAAATATCAGCAAAGCAACCAGAGAGAAGCAGAAGTGACTGAAACAGAAACTCAAAAACAGCCAGGAACCAAACCGAAACAGAAAGGTTTGGATGAGACCAGCAGGCGATGAAGATGAAACCCTGGCGGCCGCTTGGACCTGGACTCCAGCTGTCCTGGAGTCAGAGACGTCTTCTCACTGATCTGTCCCTCCGGTCCTCCATCTTGTCTCTGTCTCTTCTTCAGGGAGGGAGATGACCTCTGACCTCAGGCGGAGGAGCGTCCCCGTGTGTCCTGTTCAGGAGGAAACGTCTCCTCATCTTCTGGAGCCTCTCTCAGATTTATTTGGCTCTGTTATCGCTGGCAGCAGAGAAACACTCAGAGGTCAAAGGTCGGCGTAACGGATGAGCCAGAAGTGAAGCGGGATGCATTAAAGGTGCCTCTTTATCTGAGCTGTAAATCCCTGCAGACAGCAAAGGCCTCAGCAGAGCAGAGCCAGGCGTTGTCATGGTGACCAGATGGAAACCTGCAGGAAACGTCGGGCAACGTTCACCTGGAGATGAGCTGCGACCTTTTACCTTTAACCGCAGGGGGAACCGATGAATAAATCAATTCATGTTAATAGACGTAAGATCATTTCAATTGGAAATATAAAATATGACATAATTAAATATGCAAAAAGTTAACACTTTCAGTTTTCAGAATATTTTATTTTTTATGGTTCTGATGTTCTGCTTCATTTTAAAGGTTTTATTTTATTTCTATTCTGAACATATTTCATTATATTTCATGATCGATTTTCTTATTTCACATTCTTTCTGCATTGTGTTTCAGTTTATAACATCATATTTTTATATTGAACTTTAATTTTTGCCCAGTGAGTCTCTTTGGTCAGATTAAAATCAGCTTTGGATCATAAAAACCTTTCAGCAGGCATTTTCTGTGATTTTATTGACCATAAGCGAAAAATCATTGTAATTAACATAAATAAAGAATTTCAAAGGTCCATCGTGCAATTAATCCATTAAACTTACAAATTCAAAAAATATTTTATTGATCCCAAAGGTTTGGAATCAACTCTGGTTCCACTGAGAGCCGCCTCTTCTCGGAGTGTCGCCCAGCTTGTCTCCAGCAGGATGCGCAGCTCTGCAGCTCTGCAGCCCCCCATTGGTCCCCAGTGGTCCCCAGTGGTCCCCAGTGGTCCCCAGTGGTCCCCAGTGGCATCAGGTTTGTGCCAGGTTAACTGTTTGACTCCACTGCATGTTAAATTCTTTAAGAATAACATTTAGTTTCCTTTACCAGCAATGAAGGTCATCGATTTGTCCGTTCATCTGGAGCCAAGTTAAAATCCCCTCCAACTACGATATGATCCGTAGGGAGATGAGCAGTAAACTCTTCAATAACCAATGTTATATGATGTAACAGATTTCTGTGGTATTGATCATTATTATACCCATAAATGTTTAACAAAATTACTGGGACATCATGAACTTCTAAAACACAGGCTACCCAATGTACATACTGTCTGACTCCAGCCGATCGATTTGTCCCATGACTGAACAGATTTATCTCCCCCAGAACGTCACGTCAGATGCATCAGAATGAGTTTCCTGTAAAAAGGTGCAGTGTGCTTGCTGCCCTTTACAAAACCAAAGAACTGCTTTCTGTTTAAGTGAGTCTTTCAGTCCCCTTGTGTTAAAAGAAACAAAAGAAAAATTGTTTTTTATCTGAGAAATAGAACACGTGTACAAACGGTTTAGGAGAGTGAAAACCCTTGAGTGAGAATCCCTTTAACTGTCATGTTGGGTGCTACGTTTCTAGCCCACATGCAGAACACAATACAGGAGAGGTTGAGTTATAGTATAAAGAGAATTTATAACAATAAACAATGATTTTAGTGAAGACAGTGAGGCAATGGGTCTGGTCCAGGAAGGGAATGGGTTCATGGAACGGTCTGCACACTGAAGGAGAAACAGCAGAGAGATGGTGAGTTCGAGGACTGTCGGAGACGGGAGGGTTGACTGAATACTGGATGGATCTTACTTGTTGTATGGAGGTTTGTGGTTTTGGAGGGGTAACTGAAGTGTTTGGGGTCTTTGCTTCTCTGAGGGTCCAGGAGGGCCAGCGCTCAGCCACCAGAGTCCGGAAAGCAACAAGGAAGTGCGTCGGAGGGCGGACAGGTAAGTTCAGGCTGAACGGGAACAGAGGAACCGTGCGACTGCCAGTCGAGGAATCCAGGAAGGACTTGTGATCAAACGGAGGAAGTTAGTCTGAGAACTCGGGCAACCACAGCGGTAATTTCCACGGCGTCACGAGGGAGGTCTTGAATAAGGAGCCAGGAGAGATCGTCACGAGGAGGATCCAGGGCGTCTCAGGAAGGAACACCTGAAGGCAAGAGACAACAAGGAGAAATCACTAGGAGGTCAATCAGAGAGGAACACACAGACAAGCTCGAAGGGGCTCAGAGGTACTGTTACTGGCTAACACTCAGGCGCCGAAGTACTGGCAATCCCACTAGGAAAACAAAGAACCCTGGAACACAACATTAACAGAACTGCCCACTACCTTTCCATGCTCATTTCTGCTGCATCTCAGTTCTCAGCTGAAGAAACATCCATGACGCGTTTATGAATCCAAACGGGCCCCTGAAGCCAACAGCTCTGCCTTCTTTTCTTCCGTTTGAATTTTTGTCCACAGAGCTCATCTCGCTTTCCAATCTTCTGGTGTCAAATCTTCAGAGAAGCAAACTCCTTCTTCTTTGCAAATGGGAGAAGTTTTAGTTCTCCTCCAGGATAATAAACTGTTTTCCCTGTTATGCACCTTTTGACCCACTCTGGACGACATCAACTCTTCATTCATGTTTGAAGCCAAATCAGGTGTAATTCTGCACAGAAGCGCCACCACTTCATCTCACTGAACTTTCCTTTTATTCGAAGGCACCACCATGTTTTATATCTTTCACTGTTCAGGACTCCTTCTTTCTACTGCATGTTCTCTTTGGAGAGTGAATCCACTTGTTTCTCCAATTCTGTTATTTTCTTTTTGCAATCTTTTAGTTCCTCTGAGTTGAGCTGAACCGATTTAGCAATAGCCGCTAGCATAGCACTGTGCTGCTTCATTAGCATGCTAACTTCTTCAATGCGGTTATTTACTTTTTGTCCTGAGGAACTTATAGCACTTAAAACAGTCTCAGTGTTCATTTCTTCAACCTTTTGTTCTTTTTTTCATGTGTGTTTTTTTCTGGAGTGCTGGTCAGGGTCCTGGCTTCTCTTTCCCTTTTGCTAGCTGCAGCTAACTAACTGATCACTAACTGATCACTAATTGATCACTGATCACTAACTGATCACTGATTACTAACTGATCACTATCTGATCACTAACTAATAACTAACTGATCACTGATCACTGTTGGAGCTGCAGAGTTTTGACTGCAGGTGACATAAACCTGTTGCTTTTCTTCATACTTTAAGCTCAATACTGATATTACAGATATTTACTAGTAGTTTACTTCATAAATTAACTTAGAATCGGTACTTCAGAGAAACACGACAACCCCAACCCTCCCCCCGTAGCCCACCTACACTTCTCTGCAGCTAACAGGAAGGGGGACGGACCGCTGTCAGCCTGTTACCTTATATGGAAATGGGACCATTGCACTCCGGAAGTGAAGGGGGCGCTATTTCCTGTATTACCCATGGCCTCCCGTTTTTATTCTCTTTTGAAATCTGTGATATATTTTCACCTTTTGGAAGGATTTTCACTCTCTGGTTGTATTTGAACTTCTCTTATTTACTTCAGAGCAGATCACAGGGGCGTTAACACAACTAATATAATTACAATGTTATTTACTATTAATTTCGGCATTACTGGCACCGTAAAAGATAAATATCTTATAAAACACCATATTTCTTTATTTTTTAAAGATGTCGAGCTCATTAAATGACATAAACAATACTTGTATACATTATAAATAATATCTATATATTTCCATCAATTATAGGAGGAACAAAAGAAATAATGAGACATAAAAAACAACATGATCAACTATAATAAAAATACCATTTGCAATGTATTGATAAGAAATTTAACTGATCAAAAGTCAATAAACAATTTAGTTCACAAACAAATAACCAGGTTGTTAAACAGATACGAGTTTTTACGGTGCCATGTATGTTATTCTGAGTCTTCTTGTTGGTAGAGTCTAATATATAGGAACAAATAAGATGAAACTATTTAGTCCATCAAGGTGGAAATTTTGCTTTGACTGAAACGATAAATCATATTCATAGAATCACATTATCAACAATTTGTGAATAGATTAAAACACTCAGCAAACTACAGGTAAATGTTATCATTTAGTTTGGTTAAGAATAATTATTTTCCTGTCAATCAATGATTTCTAATAGATTCTTAGTTGCCAGAGGAAAACAGTAAGGCCTTCATGAGCTCAGAGGGTCAAACTGATGAACCCAGAGGATGGATGCTCTCTGATAAAATACTCCTGCCATCTTCCAGGATCTTCCAGCAAACAGTTGAGACAATAAAGTTGTTTTTGGTTTCATCACCATTTACCTGCTGTTCTACCTGCCAGTGAAGGTTTTATTAAAAGATTGTCTGTTAGTCTGCAGATCCTGAGACCAAACCAGCCGAGGAGATGAAAAGTTAAACCACTCAACATCGTTTTGTACATAAGCTCTGGTTGGGTAGCCCTGAGAAAATATAGTCAGAGTTTTCTGCAAAGTTGAGCTGACTGTCCAGGAATGACCCAAAGTATTTAAAATTTGTCACAGTTTAACAGGTTGGCCATCGAGAGAAACTTGAACCACTTTGAGGTTTTGTTTAGGCCATTTAATTATCTCTACATCCTTAAGTAAATGAAAAATTAATAATAAATAATAAAGACTTTGTGGTAGTCTGATTAAGTAATGTAATTATATTAGTTGTGTTACCACCCCACGCCACTAGAGGCAGTAGCTAAATAGATGTTAGCGATGCTATGTGGGACTGGAGCTGTAAAAGCCTGTAATATTAGTGCATATTAATCATATCCATCATTTCAGTGACACATTGTGGCTGCATTTAATAAAGTCGCTCAAACAACAGATTAATGTGCAAAAAAGATCTGCAGTCATCTGGATTTGTCTTTGATTTAATTCCAATAAAAACCAGTTTCTCCTGTCTGATAATGTTTGGTTCTTACAAACGCCTCTGCATTAAAATATTGTAGCAGGTAGATATTCTAGTAAAGGATCAGATCCATCTGCAGCTTTTCATTTTAACGGTAGGATATTCAGATGGAGGAAGTGATCTCATAGTTTCATCATGATATCAATTGTTCAGTGCTAAGCTAACCATCACTGCTAAGCTTCCACTTCAGTCACTCAAATCATCCAATATATTAGCATTAACAAGCCGCTGCAGTTTGTAAACATGGTAGCGGTTTTAGACGGGTAGCACGGACTGACAGCTATCTATCTATGGTAGGATAATCTGACGGGGCAGCACTGTTAGTCAGAACACCAGCGGCCAATCAGGAGGAAGCTCACCTGTTGGGTTCCTACTACAGAGCTCAAACCGGGGGACTGGGAGCTGAGCCTGTCGGCAGGAACATCCTGATCTCAGAAAACCAAACATTTGAGGGTGAAAACTGGATCTTCTGGATGAAATTCAAATCAAACTGGTGCAGATGGAGGTGGACAGTGGGAGTGTTTAGATGAAAATATGGAGGATGTGATGTCATCCTGTCAGAACAGGAAGCTGGAAATTCAGCTGAACTAGAAGAAGAAAGTGTGGGTGAGGAAAACTCGATGGTAAATCTCTGAGGCCTGGTTGCAGTGAATCCTGATTCTTGTCGGGTTTTTGCTGAGGCGGGTCGGAGTTTCACCTGCAGGTGTTGAAACCAGGTTTCTTGCTTCAGGCGGTTTTGAAAGCTGCTGAGCACAAGGACAGTTCTTCTTCGTTGGTGTCCTGTGGTCAGGTAGTTCTGCAAACCTGCCACCGTTTACGGGATGAGGCCAGGCGATTGGCTAAGAGCCAGCCAAACAGGAAGTTGCAACGTTTGAAGTCAAAGTTCGTTAACTTTCTTTTCTTTATTGATAATAAAGGGGTTTACAAAACAGCTAAATTAACAACACAAATAACAAATCATTATTATACCAGTGGTTTATATCCAGCACAAATAAATCGAAAGGTATTTAAACAACGAGTTAAATCAGAAAGATGTTAAAGTGAGAGAACATATCTGTTGTTTAATGGCTTTTCTACTTTTTGAATGCAGGACAGTTCTACTGTATTGTTTGAATTCCTCTTTAAAGCCTGAAAAGCAAGGTTTCTGATTGGAGAATTTAGATTTATGTATATGATATTTTGCAACTAATAAAATTAGGTTGATAGTATAAAACTGTTTTGTTTATTAGTGGGGTAAAAGAAGAATCCAAACAACATATTTACATAAGTGAGGGAAAAATCATCAAGAATGTATAAAGTTTATTAACCACAAGATTCCTGGCTAAAGTGACATCACAGCGCACCGCTAGCTAGTGGCTACCAGCTAGTGGCTACCAGCTAGTGGCTGACAGCTAGTGGCTACCAGCTAGTGGCTGACAGCTAGTGGTTACCAGCTAGTGGCTGACAGCTAGTGGTTACCAGCTAGTGGCTGACAGCTAGTGGCTACCAGCTAGTGGCTGACAGCTAGTGGCTACCAGCTAGTGGCTACCAGCTAGTGGCTGACAGCTAGTGGCTACCAGCTAGTGGCTACCAGCCAGTGGCTACCAGCTAGTGGCTGACAGCTAGTGGCTACCAGCTAGTGGCTACCAGCTAGTGGCTGATAGCTAGTGGCTACCAGCTAGTGGCTACCAGCTAGTGGCTGACAGCTAGTGGCTACCAGCTAGTGGCTGACAGCTAGTGGCTACCAGCTAGTGGCTACCAGCTAGTGGCTGACAGCTAGTGGCTACCAGCTAGTGGCTACCAGCTAGTGGCTACCAGCTAGTGGCTGACAACTAGTGGCTACCAGCTAGTGGCTGACAGCCAGTGGCTACCAGCTAGTGGCTACCAGCTAGTGGCTACCAGCTAGTGGCTGACAGCTAGTGGCTGACAGCTAGTGGCTACCAGCTAGTGGCTGACAGCTAGTGGCTACCAGCTAGTGGCTGACAGCCAGTGGCTACCAGCTAGTGGCTGACAGCTAGTGGCTACCAGCTAGTGGCTACCAGCTAGTGGCTAACAGCTAGTGGCTGACAGCTAGTGGCTACCAGCTAGTGGCTGACAGCTAGTGGCTACCAGCTAGTGGCTACCAGCTAGTGGCTAACAGCTAGTGGCTGACAGCTAGTGGCTACCAACTAGTGGCTACCAGCTAGTGGCTAACAGCTAGTGGCTACCAGCTAGTGGCTACCAGCTAGTGGCTAACAGCTAGTGGCTGACAGCTAGTGGCTACCAGCTAGTGGCTACCAGCTAGTGGCTGACAGCTAGTGGCTACCAGCTAGTGGCTACCAGCTAGTGGCTGACTAGTGGCTACCAGCTAGTGGCTGACAGCTAGTGGCTACCAGCTAGTGGCTACCAGCTAGTGGCTGACAGCTAGTGGCTACCAGCTAGTGGCTACCAGCTAGTGGCTGACAGCTAGTGGCTACCAGCTAGTGGCTGACAGCTAGTGGCTACCAGCTAGTGGCTACCAGCTAGTGGCTGACAACTAGTGGCTACCAGCTAGTGGCTGACAGCCAGTGGCTACCAGCTAGTGGCTACCAGCTAGTGGCTACCAGCTGGTGGCTGACAGCTAGTGGCTGACAGCTAGTGGCTGACAGCTAGTGGCTACCAGCTAGTGGCTACCAGCTAGTGGCTGACAACTAGTGGCTACCAGCTAGTGGCTGACAGCCAGTGGCTACCAGCTAGTGGCTGACAGCTAGTGGCTAACAGCTAGTGGCTACCAGCTAGTGGCTAACAGCTAGTGGCTACCAGCTAGTGGCTGACAGCTAGTGGCTGACAGCTAGTGGCTACCAGCTAGTGGCTACCAGCTAGTGGTTGACAGCTAGTGGCTACCAGCTAGTGGCTGACAGCTAGTGGCTACCAGCTAGTGGCTACCAGCTAGTGGTTGACAGCTAGTGGCTACCAGCTAGTGGTTGACAGCTAGTGGCTACCAGCTAGTGGCTGACAGCTAGTGGCTACCAGCTAGTGGCTAACAGCTAGTGGTTGACAGCTAGTGGCTACCAGCTAGTGGTTGACAGCTAGTGGCTACCAGCTAGTGGTTGACAGCTAATGGCTACCAGCTAGAGGCTACCAGCTAGTGGCTGACAGCTAGTGGCTACCAGCTAGTGGCTACCAGCTAGTGGCTACCAGCTAGTGGCTGACAGCTAGTGGCTACCAGCTAGTGGCTGACAGCTAGTGGCTACCAGCTAGTGGCTACCAGCTAGTGGTTGACAGCTAGTGACTACCAGCTAGTGGTTGACAGCTAGTGGCTACCAGCTAGTGGCTACCAGCTAGTGGTTGACAGCTATTGGCTACCAGCTTGTGGCTGACAGCTAGTGGCTACCAGCTAGTGGCTACCAGCTAGTGGCTACCAGCTAGTGGCTAACAGCTAGTGGCTGACAGCTAGTGGCTACCAGCTAGTGGCTACCAGCTAGTGGCTAACAGCTAGTGGCTACCAGCTAGTGGCTAACAGCTAGTGGCTACCAGCTAGTGGCTAACAGCTAGTGGCTGACAGCTAGTGGCTACCAGCTAGTGGCTACCAGCTAGTGGTTGACAGCTAGTGGCTACCAGCTAGTGGCTACCAGCTAGTGGTTGACAGCTAGTGGCTACCAGCTAGTGGTTGACAGCTAGTGGCCACCAGCTAGTGGCTACCAGCTAGTGGCTGACAGCTAGTGGCTACCAGCTAGTGGCTGACAGCTAGTGGCTACCAGCTAGTGGCTGACAGCTAGTGGCTGACAGCTAGTGGGTACCAGCTAGTGGTTGACAGCTAGTGGCTACCAGCTAGTGGTTGACAGCTAGTGGCTACCAGCTAGTGGCTACCAGCTAGTGGCTAACAGCTAGTGGCTGACAGCTAGTGGCTACCAGCTAGTGGCTACCAGCTAGTGGCTACCAGCTAGTGGCTAACAGCTAGTGGCTGACAGCTAGTGGCTACCAGCTAGTGGCTAACAGCTAGTGGCTACCAGCTAGTGGCTACCAGCTAGTGGCTAACAGCTAGTGGCTACCAGCTAGTGGCTACCAGCTAGTGGCTACCAGCTAGTGGCTGACAGCTAGTGGCTACCAGCTAGTGGCTACCAGCTAGTGGCTGACAGCTAGTGGCTGACAGCTAGTGGCTACCAGCTAGTGGCTGACAGCTAGTGGCTGACAGCTAGTGGCTACCAGCTAGTGGCTACCAGCTAGTGGTTGACAGCTAGTGGCTACCAGCTAGTGGTTGACAGCTAGTGGCTACCAGCTAGTGGTTGACAGCTAGTGGCTACCAGCTAGTGGCTACCAGCTAGTGGCTGACAGCTAGTGGCTACCAGCTAGTGGCTGACAGCTAGTGGCTACCAGCTAGTGGCTGACAGCTAGTGGCTACCAGCTAGTGGCTGACAGCTAGTGGCTACCAGCTAGTGGCTACCAGCTAGTGGTTGACAGCTAGTGGCTACCAGCTAGTGGCTGACAGCTAGTGGCTACCAGCTAGTGGCTACCAGCTAGTGGTTGACAGCTAGTGGCTACCAGCTAGTGGCTGACAGCTAGTGGCTACCAGCTAGTGGCTACCAGCTAGTGGCTAACAGCTAGTGGCTGACAGCTAGTGGCTACCAGCTAGTGGCTACCAGCTAGTGGCTAACAGCTAGTGGCTACCAGCTAGTGGCTAACAGCTAGTGGCTACCAGCTAGTGGCTAACAGCTAGTGGCTGACAGCTAGTGGCTACCAGCTAGTGGTTGACAGCTAGTGGCTACCAGCTAGTGGCTACCAGCTAGTGGCTACCAGCTAGTGGTTGACAGCTAGTGGCTGACAGCTAGTGGCTGACCAGCTAGTGGCTACCAGCTAGTGGCTACCAGCTAGTGGCTGACAGCTAGTGGCTACCAGCTAGTGGCTACCAGCTAGTGGCTGACAGCTAGTGGCTACCAGCTAGTGGTTGACAGCTAGTGGCTACCAGCTAGTGGCTACAGCTAGTGGCTGACAGCTAGTGGCTACCAGCTAGTGGCTGACAGCTAGTGGCTACCAGCTAGTGGCTACCAGCTAGTGGCTACCAGCTAGTGGCTGACAGCTAGTGGCTACCAGCTAGTGGCTGACAGCTAGTGGCTACCAGCTAGTGGCTACCAGCTAGTGGTTGACAGCTAGTGGCTACCAGCTAGTGGTTGACAGCTAGTGGCTACCAGCTAGTGGCTACCAGCTAGTGGTTGACAGCTAGTGGCTACCAGCTAGTGGCTACCAGCTAGTGGCTGACAGCTAGTGGCTACCAGCTAGTGGCTACCAGCTAGTGGCTACAGCTAGTGGCTGACAGCTAGTGGCATGACATGCTAGTGTGCTACCAGCTAGTGGCTGACTTATGCTAGTGGCTACCAGCTAGTGGCTTACGCTTAGTGGCTACAGCTAGTGAGCTACCAGCTAGTAGGCTGCCACCTAGTGGCTACCAGCTAGTGGTTGACAGCATAGTGGCTACCAGCTAGTGGCTAAGCCAGCTAGTGGCTTACCAGCTAGTGGTTGACAGCTAGTGGCACCATGCTGAGTGCTACCAGCTAGTGGCTGTCTAGCTAGGTGGCTGGACAGTTCTGAACCTGCTGACCAGCCTGTGGCTCCCAGCCTGAGAACCTTCATGGCTGTCTGAACAGCTAGTGGAACAGCTAGTGAGTTCTAGACAAGCTTAAATGCTCGGTGTACTGGTTGACATCTTAGTTTGCTCAGCTGTGGTTCTGATCAGACTAGTGGTTCATGTGTGATCTCTGATTATCAGCTGAGTTTTTTGGCCACGAGATAAAATGTTCCTGTGAGTCATTCAGTAGTTCTAAGATCTTCAGTGTCTGAACTGAGGCTACTCAGAAGTCCATGACAGGCTAACAGGCTAGTGAGCAAACCAGACTGTGAAACGTCAGGACCAAATAGAAGTTCTGGTTTGAAAGCTAGTGTACCTTTAAAGTGGCGAGCTGAACTAACATTCTACCTGCGATTAACTCAGCTGTGACCCCAAGCCGGGCCCCAGCACACAGCAGACACCTCACTGGCAAACCAGCACTGAAACAGCAGAGCAACGCTGGCCGCTGCCCCCCCTGAGTCTCCCATGATTAGGTTGACAAGTTGTCAGCTATGATGTCGGGCTGCTGGTGGTTGACATTGCCTACGTTTGCTACCAGCTAGTGGCCTGACAAACGCTAGAACGGTGGCTACCTGCTAGTGACCAGCTGAGTGGAAGTAGAAAGGCTGCAGCTGTGGCTCCAGAGGCCTACAGCTAGTGGAAAGCAGTACTCAGCTAGTGATTGACAGCTAGTTTCACAGCTTAGTGGTCCTGACAGCTAGTCAGCTGACCACTCAGATCTATCCCGACAGGACGTAACCGCAGGCAGGAACTAAACCAGCTAGTGAAAACAGCAGTGACTCTCAAGAACATCAGACACCCTTCTAGGTTACCACTAGTGGACAACTTAAGTGAAAAAGCTGAGAGGCTGACCAACTAAAGCTAGGTGGCTACCAGCTGGCAGGTGTTGACTTTAGCTGTGCTACCCTGGTGACACAGCACCAGCTAGGGCACCAGCATGCTACCAGCAGTCGACACTAGGGCTACCAGCTAGGTTGACAGCTAGTGGCCACCAGCTAGTGGCTACCAGCTAGTGGTGACAGCTAGTGGCTACAGCTAGCCGCACCAGCCTGGCCTCCACAGTGATGACAGCTAGTGGCTCCAGCTAGTGGCTGACAGCTTAGTGGCTCGCTAGTGTGCAGCTGCGGCCAGCTGGGCTCAGCTAGTGGCTGCCTGTGGTCCACTAGGGCTACCACTAGGCATAAAAGCTAGTGCGCGCCTGCAACCGCTAGACCGATCAGTAGCACCCGCAGTGGTAGCCGTAGGGCACCAGCAGTGGTGAAGCAGGCTACCAGCAGGGCCCAGCAGGGCGAAGCTAGTGGCCGATGAAGCAACCTGATGCAGCTGCTCTGCCAGTGGAAAGTTCCGTAATTCTCAGCTGAAACCTGGAAAGACATTAAGTTTCTGCTCTGGCTGTGCCACTGGACCTGACAGTCAGGGCCCCCGGGCATCTTGCCCGACGCCATCAGTCTAAACTGCGGATTAAGGCTCAAATCTCTCAGCGAACTGTCAGCGATGACTTCCTGCAGAGGGAACCAAACATCCAACTTCTATGTTCCACAGATCTGGAACAAACTTCAAGAAAACTGAAAAACTGCAGAAACGGCGAGTTCCCTTAGAGTAGGGGTGGGCAATTCCAGGCCTGGAGGGTTTCTTGCAACTTTTAGATGTTTCTACTTCAACACACCTGAGTCAAATAATGAGGTCATCAGCAGGACTCTGGAGAGCCGGACTGGACTGAGGCGGTGAACCAGCTGTTGGATTCAGCTGTTGGACCAGGCAGACGTCTAAGAGTTGCAGGACGGCGGCCCTCCAGGCCTGGAATTGCCCATCCTGCGTTACAGCCTGGAGGACCCAGCAGCTGGAGGAACTGATGGGCGGCGTTCAGATGGCGGCTGTTAAACGATGGCGTTTGATGATGACATCACTCGGGGCAGCCGCATTAATTTTAGCGAGCAGTGACTCAGAGTCACAGGAGAGGAAGCAGCAGCCTCGTGGTGAGGATGACTCACGATGGAGTCAGGACTCTTCCTCACATGGGCCCGCCGCTGCCGCTGCCGCCGCCGCCGCCGAGGGATCCTGTCAGGATCCGCTGGCTTCTTCTCCCTGATTGGCTGCTGGGTCAGAGTGAGTTTAGAGAAGAGAGGTGCTGAATCTCTTGTTTACATGAACAACTATTGGGGCCCTGTGGAAACCATGGAAACCGTGGAAACCGTGGAGCATCAGGATATCCCCTTCATGAAGCGACTCCGGCTTCCTGCTTCTCTCCAGTCTGGATTATTTTCTGTTTTAACCGACGCACAATAAATCGTCCCAGAGGTTATTGGAATAAACGATAATGTTGTTGTTTTGAGAGCGTTTTAAAGAAATATAATGGGAAGATCAAAATAAACTTTAAATTAAACACTGGATCTGTGTGACGGACCGAGCAATAAAACTACGGTGGCCCTGAGGTGCAAAGCACTTCAGCAAATTGAAAGCACAATTACAAATTACAAAAGCGCTACAACATGAACGAAAGCACAACGACATTAAAGAAAACACTACGACATGAATGTTTTCATTAATATTGTAGCGCTTTTGTAATTTGTAATTGTGCTTTCAATTTACTGAAGTTCTTTGCACCTCAGGGCCTCCGTATAAAAGTCAGGAACAGGTTTAATTTGAAAAAGATATCATAGATCAGAAAAACAAAGAATTACAATTCATGATGCATGCTACCTGTTAGCATTATGAGGCTGTTTGAGGCTAGCTTAGCTTCGCTGACAGGCTAACTGCTGTGTGTCACACTTACAGGCGTACCAGAAACACATGAATACAAAGGTTCCGCCTAGGGAATTCAGTATGTGGAGAAAAGGTGATGAATTGCATTAAAGTCTTTGTAACGAGTTGAAATGTTAAAGTCCTGACTCTGACATGCTGTCCTACTGCAGCGGGAATCACCATGGCAACCTCTGGACGTCTTATCGGTTCACTTCTGACGTCAGCCCGACCTGTCTGATCAAGCTGGGGTGGCTGCAGTCTACTTTGTCTCGAATAAGGGTCAAAGGTCAAAAATGTTCCTGTCTTTGTTTTCTTTCAGTTTCTGTGTGATTCCTTCAACTTTTCATCTTTAACTTTTCCTCTCCTCTCAGCAGAAAATCTGACAGACGTTCATCCTCAGCGCTCGCTGGTGTGAGCCTGAGGAGGAGGACGAGGAGGACGAGGACGAGGAGGAGGAGGTGCGAGGATTTATGGCCGAGCTAATAGAGCTTATCTTCCAACAGAGGAGGAAACGAACTCCATAAAGTCCCGGCGGAGTGAGTCAGAGTGAGCCTGAACCATGTCAAGCGTCTCTGTGAGAGCCGGAGCCAGTAGCAGTGCACGTGAGCACGTGCACGTGAGAGTCGGCGCAAACAGACATCTGATGTTTGCAGCATTCATGAGAACTTTTTCATCTGAGAGAAAAACAAACCAAAGAGTTGAAACACTTGAGCAAATAAGATTCATTATGGACATGGAGACATGGGGACTGGGAGACATGGAGACATGGGAGACATGGGGACTGGGAGACATGGGGACTGGGAGACATGGGAGACATGGGGACTGGGAGACATGGGGACTGGCAGACATGGGGACTGGGAGACATGGGAGACATGGGGACTGGGAGACATGGGAGACATGGGGACTGGGAGACATGGGAGACATGGAGACATGGGAGACATGGGGACTGGGAGACATGGGGACTGGGAGACATGGGAGACATGGGAGACATGGGGACTGGGAGACATGGGGACTGGGAGACATGGGAGACATGGGGACTGGGAGACATGGGAGACATGGAGACATGGGAGACATGGAGACATGGGAGACATGGGGACTGGGAGACATGGGAGACATGGGGACTGGGAGACATGGGAGACATGGAGACATGGGAGACATGGGGACTGGGAGACATGGGGACTGGGAGACATGGGAGACATGGGAGACATGGAGACATGGGAGACATGGAGACATGGGAGACATGGGAGACATGGAGACATGGGAAACATGGAGACATGGGAGACATGGGGACTGGGAGACATGGGGACTGGGAGACATGGGAGACATGGGGACTGGGAGACATGGGAGACATGGGGACTGGGAGACATGGGAGACATGGAGACATGGGAGACAAGGGAGACATGGGAGACATGGGGACTGGGAGACATGGGAGACATGGGGACTGGGAGACATGGGGACTGGGAGACATGGGAGACATGGGAGACATGGGAGACATGGGGACTGGGAGACATGGGGACTGGGAGACATGGGGACTGGGAGACATGGGAGACATGGGAGACATGGAGACATGGGAGACATGGGAGACATGGGGACTGGGAGACATGGGAGACATGGGGACTGGGAGACATGGGGACTGGGAGACATGGGGACTGGGAGACATGGGAGACATGGGGACTGGGAGACATGGGGACTGGGAGACATGGGAGACATGGGGACTGGGAGACATGGGAGACATGGGGACTGGGAGACATGGGAGACATGGAGACATGGGAGACATGGGAGACATGGGGACTTGGGGACTGGGGGACATGGGAGACATGGAGACATGGGAGACATGGGAGACATGGGGACCTGGGGACTGGGGGACATGGGAGACATGGGGACTGGGGGACATGGGAGACATGGGGGACATGGGAGACATGGAGACATGGGAGACATGGGGACTGGGAGACATGGGAGACATGGGGACATGGGAGACATGGGGACTGGGAGACATGGGAGACATGGGGACTGGGGGACATGGGAGACATGGGAGACAAGGGAGACATGGGAGACATAGGGACTGGGGGACATGGGAGACATGGGGACTGGGAGACATGGGGGACATGGGGACTTGGGGACTGGGGGACATAGGAGACATGGGGACTGGGGGACATGGGAGACATGGGGACTGGGGGACATGGGAGACATGGGGACTGGGGGACATGGGATACATGTGGACTGGGGGACATGGGAGACATGGGAGACATGGGGCATATGGGAGACATGGGAGACATGGAGACATGGGAGACATGGGAGACATGGAGACATGGGAGACATGGGGACTGGGAGACATGGGAGACATGGAGACATGGGAGACATGGGAGACATGGGAGACATGGAGACATGGGAGACATGGGAGACATGGAGACATGGGAGACATGGAGACATGGGGACTGGGAGACATGGGAGACATGGAGACATGGGGACTGGGAGACATGGGAGACATGGAGACATGGGAGACATGGGGACTGGGAGACATGGGAGACATGGAGACATGGGAGACATGGGAGACATGGGAGACATGGAGACATGGGAGACATGGGGAGACATGGGAGACATGGGGACTGGGAGACACGGGAGACATGGGGACTGGGAGACATGGAGACATGGGAGACATGGAGACATGGGAGACATGGAGACTGGGAGACATGGGAGACATGGAGACATGGGATACATGGGGACTGGGAGACATGGGAGACATGGAGACATGGGAGACATGGGGACTGGGAGACATGGGAGACATGGAGACATGGGAGACATGGGAGACATGGGAGACATGGGGACTGGGAGACACGGGAGACATGGGGACTGGGAGTCATGGAGACATGGGAGACATGGAGACATGGGAGACATGGGAGACATGGAGACATGGGAGACATGGGAGACATGGGAGACATGGGGACTGGGAGACATGGGAGACATGGGGACTGGGAGACATGGGAGACATGGGGACTGGGAGACATGGGAGACATGGGGGACATGGGAGACATGGGGACTTTGGGACATGGGAGACATGGGAGACATTGAGACATGGGAGACATGGGGACTGGGAGACATGGGGACTGGGAGACATGGGAGACATGGGAGACATGGGAGACATGGGAGACATGGGGACTGGGAGACATGGGAGACATGGGGACTGGGAGACATGGGAGACATGGGGACTGGGAGACATGGGAGACATGGGGACTTGGGGACTGGGGGACATGGGAGACATGGGGACTGGGGGACATGGGAGACATGGGGACTGGGGGACATGGGAGACATGGAGACATGGGAGACATGGGGGACATGGGAGACATGGAGACATGGGAGACATGGGGACTGGGAGACATGGGGACTGGGGGACATGGGAGACAAGGGAGACATGGGAGACATAGGGGACTGGGGGACTGGGGGACATAGGAGACATGGGGGACATGGGAGACATGGGGACTGGGAGACATGGGAGACATGGGGACTGGGGGACATGGGAGACATGGGGACTGGGAGACATGGGAGACATGGGGACTGGGGGACATGGGAGACATGGGGACATGGGAGACATGGGGACTGGGGGACATGGGAGACATGGGGGACATGGGAGACAAGGAGACATGGGAGACATGGGAGACATGGGGACTGCGAGACATGGGAGACATGGAGACATGGGAGACATGTGAGACATGGGGACTGGGAGACATGGGAGACATGGGGACTGGGGGACATGGGAGACATGGGGACTGGGGGACATGGGAGACATGGGAGACATGGGGGATATGGGAGACATGGGAGACATGGGTTACATGGGAGACATGGAGACTGGGAGACATGGAGACATGGGATACATGGGGACTGGGGGACATGGGAGGGGACATGGGAGGACATGGGAGACATGGAGGGACATGGGGACATGGGGATGGGGACATGGGAGACATGGGGACTGGGGATATGGGAGACATGGGAGACATGGGTTACATGGGAGACATGGAGACTGGGAGACATGGAGACATGGGATACATGGGGACTGGGGGACATGGGAGACATGGGAGACATGGGGACTGGGGGACATGGGAGACATGGGGACATGGGAGACATGGGGACATGGGAGACATGGGGACATGGGAGACATGGAGACATGGGAGACATGGGGACTGGGAGACATGGAGACATGGAGACATGGGGACTGGGAGACATGGGAGACATGGAGACATGGGAGACATGGGGACTGGGAGACATGGAGACATGGAGACATGGGGACTGGGAGACATGGGAGACATGGAGACATGGGAGACATGGGGACTGGGAGACATGGAGACATGGAGACTGGGGGACATGGGAGACTGGGGGGACATGGAGACTGGGGGGACATGGAGACTGGGGGACATGGGAGACTGGGGGGACATGGAGACTGGGGGACATGGGAGAATGGGGGGACATGGAGACTGGGGGACATGGGAGAATGGGGGGACATGGAGACTGGGGGGACATGGAGACTGGGGGGACATGGAGACTGGGGGACATGGGAGAATGGGGGGACATGGAGACTGGGGGGACATGGAGACTGGGGGGACATGGAGACTGGGGGACATGGGAGAATGGGGGGACATGGAGACTGGGGGGACATGGAGACTGGGGGACAGCTGTTTGCTGTGTGTGCTGAGCTGCTGGTCCAAACATGTCAGATGGGAAGTAAAGTTGGAGGTTCTGGTTCTGGTTCTTGTTCTGAGCTGCAGCTGGCTTCAGGGCACTTGGGCAGGTTTTGGCCCGGTGTTGTGAGAACCTGCGGCTCAGTTTGAAAGTTTCCCCTGACCTGAGGGGAAGCTCTTCCTCCTCCTTCTGCTCAGGATGATGACAGATGCTGAAATGCTGCATTTGCAGCGGCACAGTCTGTACGGCAAGCCGCTTTCACACATAATCAGGTTCATACGCTCTAGATGCATTCACAATGCATTTAGATAGAAACAACAGTCTGACTTTAACAAATTTATGTCAGATTTCTGCATTTACATTCCGAAGAATAATTCAAAAATATTTTTCAGTTTCATTTTGTTGAATCAAGGTTTGCTAAGTGAAGGGTCACATGGAGACATGGAGACTCCTACATACAATTTAAGATGTCTCAAACTTAATGACCAGTCAAAATGACATTTTAAAGTATTTGAATTATTCACTCGCCCACAGGCCCCCTTTTTGCCACTGAGCTGTCCTAACTGTTGCCTGCAGGATTCTGGGTTTCCTGCCTAAAATTGTATGAAAAGCCTCAATGTGGAAAGGTTCAGCCGTGTGGAAAACACAAACATTTCTGAAGTTGAAGACTGGAGAATTTCCTATTTATTATCCGCAAAGACACACACCCACACATGTTTGCGTGGCTATCTTTATGGGAACTTTCTATAAGTCCCCATAAAGATATGGGGACTCATGGTTTAAGTAAGGTTTTGTCTACAGCCTGAACCTTACTCTTACCCTTATCCTAACCCTACCCATTACATACCTAACCCTAACCAAAACTCAATTCACACCTTAGTCCTAAATCTGACCCCTGACACAAAACAGCATTTCCCCTTGTGGGGATCAGGCTTCGGTCCCCACAAGGGGCAGTGGGTCCCCACAACGTAGTGTCACGAAAATGGTCTCACAAGGTATTAGAAACAAACACACACACACACACACACACACACACACACACACACACACACACACACACACACACACAAGCTGACTGGATAGCTCAACAGATACGTCATCAGTCTTTCACCTGGGAGGTCCGGGTTCGAATCCGGGCTGTAATCTCTCCAGTCTGGGTTAGGCAAGACCCTACCTCATACCATGAGAGACAGTGAGATGCAAAACATGCCCAGTGTTGGGGAACCAGAGCACCTTGACGAAAAATGGGCGAGAGGTGAAAACTTGGATCTGTTGGAATGCTACTACTCTACTACATGCAAAGACTGAGGGAGGAATGGTTACTTCGACATCCCCAGTCTACACTAAGTGCTAAACAACTAGTAGCTCCGTGTTCCAATTGCTGTCACAACTTGAGATTGACGAGGTACAACACAAATGCTACGGCAAAAAGGTAATGATGATGGTGATGATGATGGTGGTTATGATGATGGCCGCTGTTCCTGCTCACTCTCTGAAGACTTTCACCCACACTGCCCCGCCTGCCTTCTCGCTTCACTTGAAGATGAAAAAATAACGTTCAGAGCAACAGGAAGTGGACTGCAAGATGAGTCGCCACGCCGTTCTGTCTGTACCTCAAAAGCTCTGATTGGTCGGATCAGGCTGAACGCTTTGGTCCCTGATGCAGGTCATCGTTCTGCTGCTTCAACGGCGGCGCATTGATCAGAATCGGACAGGTTCCTGATCAATAACGCACAATATTTAATCATTGTCTTAAAATGCAAAATGCTTCTGCAGGTTGTCATAGCAACTCATATTTCTATACATTAGATTTTGTTCTGAATCTGTCCACAATATATAAACTGCTTCCAGGGGACTATTGATCAACTATTGGTTAACTATTGATCAGCTATTGGTTAACTAGTCGTCAACTATTGGTCAGCTATTGATCAGTTGTTGATGAAGTATTGATCAACTATTGGTCCCTTCTGGTTTCCATGGAGACAATGTGTGATGACATCACAGCAGATGCTAGCAGAAGCTGCTTCAGGTTCCCGTTTCTACTGCAGCTCCGTTTGTCCCTCTGCTTCCTAAAGTCCTGATCCGTCGACACTTTACAGTTGTAACGTCGATAACTCCGACCATCAGCATTGATTTCCATCAGAGGATTGTTTGCTGTTACTGTAATATCAAGAAGACTGACCCAGATATTCACTTTCACAGACGAGCTGAGAGATAACTTTGATCCGTGGTGTTTCTCTGTTTGTATGGATTGCTATGAGACTGGAGCAACGCTCCACTAAAACTCCACTAAAGCAGCAGCAGATGAACGTAAAGCGCGTCTCCAGCAGCAGCAGCTCCTCCTGGCCCGGTTCTGGTCCAAACAGGCAGATCTTTGTGCAATCAGAACCGATTCCCCCCCCTGGGACATTTCCACTGGAGCCAGAGCCGGCCGCACTGCCAGCAGCTGTAAATCTCTCAGATCCAGCAGTCGGAGGATTTCTGCCATATTCCAGCATCCAGCAGGAGGAATGTAATAAAGCGAGAGCGTGTGGCGGCACAACCGGCTCCGTGTTGCTGTTGGCTGCAGAGAGAGATGAGTTCAGGTGTCTCACGCAGCTCCAACGTTTATCTCTCCTGTCAGACCAAACTCTGGGTTTAGGACAGCTGGCTGCGTCTTCAGTGTTCCTCGGCCCGGGTTGGTACCCCGCTGTGCACCGACTGGTTCTCAGCTGGATCCATGCGTCGCCTTCAGCAGCTGGAGGACCAAAGCATCTCCTCCATCCATCATGGTGGAGATCTTATCCCAGACTCCAGAGTCAAATTGATCCCAACGTGTCTCTCCTGCTCAGACGTTCATTGGTCCCTGGAAGCTAATCTCTGTTCACGTCCATCTTGCAGAAACAGCACCAAGTTCTCCAGAAGGTTCTGTCTTATGAAGGAGCTCATTTCATCACGCTAACTGGGAACATGAACAGATGGGATGACGGCAGGCGCCTTCATAGCAACATGTTAGATTACAGGGACATTTTTGATGGATATTTTATTTTTTTAGCCAGAGTTTTTAAAAATGTCTTCAGGCAGCTGGCTACCTCTGAGGAGAAGGTTTGGTTACGGAGGGCAAACAGTGAATCAGAGATGGTGACGGCCGTCTGACCTTTACAGCTCCCTGATGTCAATAGAAACAGACTCCCACATTTAAACCTCATGACTGCAGCGCCGTCAGTGTGACAGGAAGTGACAGAGGAACTGACCTCAGATCTGTCTTTGATCCATTCTGATGCTGTTTTAACTTTCTGGCTTATTATGACACAAAACATTATTAGCTTAGAAACACGTTTCTCGAGACAAGTTGAGATATTTGAATCTAAATGTAACCATTTATGGTTTCAAAAGCAAAACAAAAGGCCCAACTGACTGTGAGTGCTGCACTGGGGGAATAATAATCATATTTCAGCTTCCTTCCAAAAGGCAGGAAGAGCATTTATAAGAGCTCATTATCCCAAATGCAATAATGTTACTGAACTGTTGACTATTATTCAGATCTGAAGCTGTGGCCGTTGTTGGTTTGTCTGGTTTGGAATTTGTTGTGATCTTGTTTATTATGTATTGAGAATTTTAACCACCATGTGAAGCTGTCTGTGGACAATAAAGATGGTTATTATTATTTTAAAACAGTTTGACTGAAAGGCAGTGCTCTTGTGAACACTGGCTAGGCTAGCTGAAGCTAGCTCTACAGCTGTTTAGATTAGCTTTGGGTCAGATCTGGTTAGCTCCGTTTAGCTTCAGTGAGTTCTGCGTAGCTCTGGTTTAGGTCACATGGTTAGCTTTAGTTAGCTCTGGTTAGCTGTAGAAAACAGTTTCTGCGGTCAGTTCAGAACAAATGAATGTGGACTGACGGAGAAAACATGAAGTATGTTGCACAGCGTTGCTGTCTCTGTTTTCACATGTGAGTAATGTGCTTCATGAGCTTGTAGGCGACGTGTTTTTATGTGTTTTTGATGAACGGCTCTGATTTTCATTAAAGCCTTCTGTGTGTTAATCTAATCTTTTGTGGCTCTTATTATTTATGGTTTCATAATGTGTGGCTGTGGATTCCTGGGAGACAAATAAAGGCTTTTATTGAGGATGGAGTTTGTGGTGAGATGAAAATGAAACGAGCCGAGAACAAAGAGGACAAACACAATGACAAGCGACTCGCTTTTATTAATTCTCGTCATAGTTCATCACTCGTCTCTTCTCCACAAACCACAAATATGGCCGCCTCTCAAACCTCCGTCAGCTCCCTCCATCCAGCAGCCAATCGGATCCGAGCGGACGGAACCAGGCAGGTTCTCTTGGCTTCAGTGGGATCAGCAGAAAGGCTGGGACGGGCTGGGACCCACTGGGACCAGAATCTCTGAAATGACTGCAGGACACAGAAGCCAATAATATTGGATGTAAAACATAAAAAAACCCCTTTGATTTCTTTTAGAATGAAAGTGAGATTTTCATGATTAGTCTAGTAATTTATAATTATTTGCTTGCTGCTGATGATCCATTCCTGCAGATCAGGTTGAAACTGAGGAACAGCTTTCAGCAGCAATTCAATAAGAAAATAACAGAAGCTGTGTTTCCATTAAAAATGAGAACAAAACTTTGTCTATATTCTGCTAATGTACAAAAGAATACAATTTCACAATTGCAATGTTTCTATTAAGAAATCAAAATGAATACGTTTGTTCACGCGACAAAACATGCGGTGACGTCATCCTCCTGCCACTTTCTGTCGGTTTCTTCTTTGTGGTTTTCACCAGCAGTAACATCCGGTTGTTGATCATGTCATCAAAGTTTTTCCATTGCAGTTTTATTTTTATACTTGGCTAAAATATCCAACCTCATCCAATTAACCGTTGGAGAATCCAGAGAGAAGCCAGTGTGAACATGGAGACCCAGCCGGGATTCGAACCCACAACCTTCAGCCTGAACCTCTGCTTTGTCCTGCTTTATTTCCCAGAATGCTCCAGTGGGCAGCGAAGGTTTGGTCTGACAGAGGAATCTGCTGCTGTCAGTCCGTCTGAACGATACAAGCAGCCGTCAGCACAACCCAATCGGACCTGACACCCTGTTATCTCCCTGCCGATTCGCTGACCTCTGACCTCCACCGGGCCGCTCTGAGGTCCTCACATGAACACCTGCTGATGAGCAGACCTGGTTCTGAACACATCTCACAGGTCCATTCAGGCTGACTGTCCGTACTGGTCTCACTGGTCCTACTGGTCTCACTGGTCCAGTTCTGTCCAGCTGATACTGAAGCAGAGTTTCCCCCAGTAAACCCGCTCAGCCCGGCGGTCGGAGCGTCGAGGCGCCTGCCGTGTTTTTGTATTAAAGATATTAGACAGGAAATGTAAAAATATTACTGGGTAATTATATGTTACTGGAAAACATCTCCAGTGGAACAATAATTAAATCCACAACTTGTCTGCAAAACAACAAAGCAAAAATAACAATTAAAATGAATATCAATTATTTGCACTTCTGTTTAATCCACATTAAGTCAGTGGCTCCATCGGGCCCCCAGGGCTTCAGGGGCCATAAACGCTAATATTTTAACACAGAAACATAAATGTAACATTTATTCATTGAGATGATCAATGCTGCTACATTTGATTTAATGGTTTCAGCATAAATTGAAAGATTTTTAATTATTTTACATTTCTATGTAAGACTTTAAGGAGCTGACATGTTTACAATGTAAAAGTTCAAAGAACAATATTCATAGTTTGTTACCATAGCAACAATCTGATGCTGTGAGTTTAATCTTTGAGTTTGAGCTGTTTGTTCACAAATACAAATGAATAAACTGTAATTATAACTGATTGTTTTTATGTTGGCCAGTTAATCTACTTTAATCTACCAGATTAAATCCAACAGAAGCTGCTAGAGGTTCTGATGGTTTAGCAGCAAGAGGGGCCCCTCGGTCAGATTCTGCCCCAGGCCTCATGCAGCCTTGGACCGGCCCTGCAGGGTTACTTAAAACTGCTGCCCTGCAGGATGAGCAACAAACAGAGATTTAATTCAATGCTCCTAATGTGGCTTTATAAAGTTTATAAAGTTTTCTATAACGACTTTCTGCAAAAAGAAATTCAAAATAAATATCAGTTTCTGCGTTTTGTGACTCAGATTTTGAGACAATAAATTTTTAAAGTTTTTAGAAAGATTTTCAAAAGTGAATATTACACAGTAAATCTTTTCCATCTTCAGGTTTTAAGAGGTCTTCTAACAGGAGATGAAGAGATAAATTATGATATATTTAATCCTCTGGCTAAGATTTATTCTCAAATACTGCTTTCTAAAAATTACCTCTATTTTAAAGTGAAACCATTTTATTTTAGAAAGTGCTTAAATAAAATCACAAAAGCCCAAACTTTATACAAACATGTTAAAATTGTTGAAATTTGTCTTGGATTTGTGACATTTTGTTTTATTTTTCTCAGTCAGTTTCTGATTATTCTTTTTATTTCGTCTTTTTTCTGCTCAGTTTATCAAATCAGACTTTTTATTACTAATTTGCCTTGTCACGATATTTTCTATAAAGACGGGAAAAACAACAGGACATTTCCATAAATCCGCCTTCTACCGCCAAACGTCACATGCAGCAATGAATTGTGGGTAATGGACCGGGAATGATGGCGGTGGAAACATGGCTGCCGTTCTGATGAGATCACTTCCTGTAAGACAGGCGGGTCTCCTTGTTCCAACATGGCCGCCACACAGGACACGCCACACGGTAACAAACATCGAGCATCACACCAGACAGACTCATCCACACCGCAGCGGGACTCAGGTCTCAGATGAGTCGATTATTAAATCATCTTATTGCATCCAGCTTTCTTGTTTAGCGCCGTGTTCCTGCGGGTGCGTCTTTACTTCGGCCTTTCAGTTTTAATGAATGCTAAGTGCTAGCACGTCCAGTTTTCAAGTTCGGTCCGGGGGTTTATTGATGGTTGATGTTCCGGTTTTATCGGTGTTTTTCGGGGAACAATAGCAGCGCTGCGTGTCTGGTTTCCGGTTCAGGTGACCGTGGCTGCGTTCATACAGGTGGAGCCGACAGACTGAAAACTGAATAGCTTATGTAGCTTTATGGACAAACCGGAAATGACCTCCATCATTTCCACAGCAGGCGGAAGAGCCAAATGCTCTCATGAGAAACAAAAACTCTAAATGTCTGGGCCAAGTGAGAGTTCATCTATTAAACTGATTAAAACATCAACCAGATTCTGGAGTACACACATTTTCTATTAGTGTCTTTGTGAGCCTGCTGCTTTATTATTTGAATTTAATTTCAGGTTTTTTGTATAATTTTTGTCCAGGTTAATGTAAAAAGTGGGCTATTATTGTTACAGGTTAATTTTCTAAACTACAGAAAAGTAATTGTTTAGAATGCTCTGATGTTGATATTAACATTGATCACATTTTTTAAATCTGATAACTCAAACATCAGAATAACTGATAGAATATTCAATTACTAAAATAATCTTTTATAATAATCTGGAGCCAACATAGAAAAGCTAAGGCAGACCTTAAGAAGGAGGACAATAACGGAGGAACAAAACACACAACCAGAAATGTAGATCAGTAAAAAAAGATGGTTACTGACAAAATATTAACGTTTTCCTGAAAGTCCTACTCAAAGCCTCAAACGCTGAGCTAAGTAAACGACCTCATAGCTCATGTTTAGTATTTTAACAGCTAATATGTTGAGTGCCCACCTCTGCAGCTTGGAGCTCGTGTGAAAACATCAGAGACTGGAGGAAAAAACACCAGAACATTTCTAGATCCTGTCAGAATGAAGTTTTGTTGGAGCGGTAGACGCCTGCTGCAGCTGAGTTTTACTTCATTCACAACTTGCACTTTATGTCTCAGATTGTCTTTTGTTTTGAAGAAAGATCACTTTTTCCTGCAGAAAAAAACCTCATTTCTTATTATTCTCAGTAAAGCTTTATTTCTTTTTATCAGTCTGTCTGATAAAAAGAGTGTGAGTGTTTGCGGCAGCAGCAATCAGCCTGATAACGGCGCTGCAGTCGCACCTCGACCCGCCGTCGCCGCTGCGTGTTACTCGGTCGGGACCTCGGGCTGACCTGCAGCTATCAGTCTGGCTGAGCAAAGTGCAGCAGCGCTTATCAGCCTGGATAACAGCAGAGCTGCTTTCAGGACGTTCGTCCCTGCAGCGCTGCAGGTCCTGCTGCGGTCCAGATGCAAACAGCTGCAGGGTTTTGTGTTTTCTCCTCTTGGGCCTGCAGACCCAGAGGCTCGTGTCTGCGTGTTCAGAGAATCATGCGAGCTGCAGGTTGGACACATGATGCAGCGGAGTGCTGACTTCTCTCAGTTCGTCCCAAATCGACACAAACAGGAAAACGAGGAGCAGCCGGCTTTTCTCCGTCAGCCCTTTTCGCTTCCCCTTTTTCTCCTGGAGGCCTCAGAGGGAGCAGCAGCTTCACCATGACGGCCTGCTGCTCTTCTTCACCTTGACCACAGCTGCAGGTTCCTCAGGAATCCCCTGCAGGTCGGTCCAGGTGCTGCCAGATCCACAAGCCATAAGGCATCAAACTGTCGGATCCATCTAATTCCTGGGCAATAGCCCAGAAAGTCTTTGAGAATTGAACCTTAAATGATGTTTTTGGATGAATGGAAACTCCAGAAGAACCTTCAGTCACTCTCTGTTGTTGTTTCAGAGCCTGCAAAAAGTATTCACACCCTTATATGCTTTACCTTTACATTACTTCCATAAATCAACAAATTTAAATGTTTTCTTTTGTCAAGAAAAATAAATCAGTAAAAAACCCTTTAATGTCAAAGAGAAACTGATTTCTACAAAATGTCATAAAGTAAGTGTGTAAATATTCACCCCCCTTTAAAGTAAAGCTAATTGGGCAGAGGTCCAGACAGTTGGTGCTAGAAGTTTCTTTAACTGTTTTTTTATTCACAGTTTGAAGCATTGCACTGGAAACAATTGATGAAAACTTCAAAATTCAAAGTAATTTCCTCAATTTCACAAAGTTTTCATGCCGGCTTGAGGTTCCTGACGGGTTGACTCGTTCCTAATCAGGAGGTGGAGACACGCTTAATTCACCTGTTGTATTTTAATTTTTTTGAAATTTAAATTTTGTTCAAAGTTTGCATAAAAATTGTCTGGAAACAGTTGATGAGTGAATGGAGATCAACTGAGTTCTGGTTCTGAAAGATCCATTCAGAGGCTCATCAGCAGTCCTGACTGCCATGACAACAGGAAGACTAAAAATCACATCGACCAATTAGGGAACGGCTTGTTGAAAGTATCTGTCAGGAGATGGAGACAGAAACATTTCAAAGGGCCTGATCGTCCCTGGAGTTCAGATAAATCACCACCAATGGAAGGAATTTGGTCCATGTCCAAATTTGAGACTCTGGAACTTCTGGAGAGGTCTAGTCAAAGCCCAGACCGGGTCCCCACCAACCTGACACAGCTGGCAGAGTTCCCAGTAAGAATGGAGGAAACCTGCAGCTGATCCTGACAGGCGGAGTGATGCAGTGGTGCACAGCAGCAGGAAGTGGTTGTGATGTAACGTTTCACCAGCAGAGCGGAGTTTCCACCATCATGATCTCCTGACTTCCTCCTCCATCCTGCTGAGGGCGAGTTGCTTCAGACTCACGTTGACACATCAGGGAAAGTCTCCAGAGCTGAACACCCTGAACACAACACGCCCTGGACCAACCGACCCCACACTTACTGCAGAAATGCCAGCTGAAGCAAAAACTGCACAGACCAAGCTAAAGTATTCACACCCCCAAAACAATCTGCAGTTTGTTCCTTTAACGACAAAATAAACGTAATTTTATCTAACATGTCGACACAGAGACGTTCAGAACCGAGAACAAAACGATTCGTGGTCAGAAAACATCTCAGAAGTGGTTCCGATGTTCTGATTCTGGTCTCAGATGTTCCTCGAGTCCCAAAAGCCCAGTTCGATCCGCTTCAACCCGACTCCAGTCTTGTTTTTCTGTAATGTCCGGTCCAGATGGTGTGAATACTAATTGACCTCTGACCACTGGTCCTCCAAACCTCGGTCTGGGTTCAGTTTGAATGTGAACGCCAAGCGGACCAGAGACCGCTCCAAAAGCAGGAAGTGGACTACAGTGCAGGGCATTCTGGGTAAATCCAACCAAAGGTAACATGCTAGCCTAGCGCTAGCGGCAGAAATGGCTCCTGGTCTTTAGCTTAAAGAGAAATCCTCCAACACTAAAATCTGACGCCTCCATCTTGTTTCCATCTGGTGAAACAGGAAGTTGCTCTCAGCGTCTTCAGAGGTTTTAGTGTCGTTTCCTTCAGTGGTTGTTGGTGCAGCGCCCCCACAGGCCAGGAGGGGAACCAGCAGCTGTGGTTCTGCTGTGGTTCCAGGCCCAACTGACTGTTTTGGTTCCAGTAGAACCGGGTTTCCCAGGAGGAAAACATCGTGAGGTTCCTCTGAACGGCTGAATCTAAGCGAACAGCGTCCAGGTGCGGCTCTGGACAGGAACCCTGCTGGCCCATAATTCTGCATGTGGTGGACAGTCAGAGCAGCTGCTTTATTCTTCTTCTAGTGAGCAGAGCCTTTAAACCGACACATTGGAGTTTCAGCATCCTGCAGCCGACATGTGGTTTCACGTGTAGAGAGATGATTTATGGAGTCTTTGTTCCCACCTGCTCCCATTCTTCTGTGCTGCTGCCCGACTTTCCCTGCAGGGAATCAATAACCTGATCTGATCTGAGTTTTATCTCTGATTTGAGCTCAGCGTTTCTCACAGGTAGCAGCTGCACCAGAACCAGACTGCAGGGAAACGGAGACACTGCCGCGCTCAGCCGATCTGGGATTCCTGCCATCTGACAATCATCCTGTGAGCCGTTCCAGATCCTGGGGGGAACTCTGTGGGATCATGAGTCTTTAATTAAAATCTGACATGTAAGGAATGCTGCTGTGTTTTTGGTGGTGAGGAAAGAGGCTGATGTTCCACTTGGCCGTCATAAAGTGAGTTATCGTCCTCCATGACGTCACTGTGAGCTCAGACAAACAGGAAGATCCAGTTTCACTTCAGCACGAAAACATGAACCTTAGCAGGAATCCTGACTGTTTAACATGATGGGGAAAACTGTGTGGAGGGATGACCTCAAGCAGGCCAGATGAGCTGTGGATGTTTGACTTAAACATGAATATAGATACTCATGTTTAAATCAGGGAAACATTTGGATTTGATGGTTTTATTACAGCTGATGGAGGAAGGAAGGTGGAGCAGAAGACTGGAGGTGAGAAACGGTTTCCAGGAGCAGAGAAGCTGCAGTGAGGAGCTTCCTGATCCCAGGATCAGCTGCGCTCAGTCTGAGGGACGACACAGATCTAACTGCACTACCCAGCATGCACCTCCACATAGCGTGACTGCAGCTGCTTCTGAATTCAACTGATACAGGCTGGAGTCAGAGCTGGAGGAGAGAAAGAGGAGCTGATGTGGCAGGAAGTGGAACAGGAAGTGGAGGTGATATGGCAGGAAGTGGAACAGGAAGAGGAGGTGATATGGCAGGAAGTGGAGGTGATACGGCAGGAAGTGGAACAGGAAGTGGAGGTGATATGGCAGGAAGTGGAGGTGATACGGCAGGAAGTGGAACAGGAAGTGGAGGTGATATGGCAGGAAGTGGAACAGGAAGAGGAGCTGATGTGGCAGAAAGTGGAGTTGATACGGCAGGAAGTGGAACAGGAAGTGGAGGTGATATGGCAGGAAGTGGAGGTGATATGGCAGGAAGTGGAGGTGATGTGGCAGGAAGTGAAGGTGATATGGCAGGAAGTGGAGCTGATGTGGCAGGAAGTGGAGCTGATGTGGCAGGAAGTGGAGCTGATGTGGCAGGAAGTGGAGTTGATGTGGCAGGAAGTGGAGGTGATATGGCAGGAAGTGTAGCAGGAAGTGGAGGTGACACGGCAGGAAATGGAGTTGATGTGGCAGGAAGTGGAGCAGGAAGTGGAGCTGATGTGGCAGGAAGTGGAGCTGATGTGGCAGGAAGTGGAGCTGATGTGGCAGGAAGTGGAGCTGATGTGGCAGGAAGTGGAGGTCACTCACACTCCCTCCTTCCTTTTCTGACCTTCCCTACCCTCACCAATCCCCTCCATCCCTCCCTATACACACACAGAGTCCTCTCTAGGAATCTTCTTCTTGCCGTCACACTGCTCCAGTCTGCAGGATATTTTTAGGATTTTTAATGGTTTTCTGATTTTTGGTTTTTTTGTATCTTCTCCAAAGCTTCACACTTTCTGTTGCCATCAATCAGCAGCTCCAGTTCTGCCGAGCATTTTCAGGTTCACCTTAATAATGTCAGTAACGCTTCTTCAGCTGCATCTGCTGCCGTCCAACTCAGCTAGCGCTGGCAGCTAGCACTAACAGCTAGCACTAACAGCTAGCACCGCTACCAACCATGTGGCGTCATGTGACCTGCTCATTCCTCCACCAGGATGTCTATAGACGGTCTATGAAGACCAAAATCAGGCCAGGTTGACCTTCATGTGACCTGGACATGAAGGTCAGGTGTCAGGTCATGTGACCATGAAGTCACATGACGTCATGGCTCCGGTCTCCAGGTTCCCCAACCGGGTTGTAATATTACAACATCTCTGTTTCACAAATGCACAAATGTTGACTTTTCCTCAGTTTATTTTTTACCCAAACCTGGAGATTGAACCCGATTGTTCGGTCTTGGAATGCTATTGAACAGGAAATGTGCATAAACGCTCCATAGGCTAACAAACCGAACCGTCTGAGCTGAACAGGATGTCGGGGATTCATGGCACCAGATTCACCAAAAAGAAACAAAATGTCTTTTTAGGTGTGATCATCACTTTGTCTGGAACCTGAGTACATGTCACTTCTCTTCTGCAAAATAGGGCATGTTTTATATTATATTTAATATTACAGCATTTTCATAAAAATGTACTAAATCAAAATGATTAGACATCATGATGTCTTCTCCAGAGTTGAACTCCAGGGTTATGGACCTGCGGTTTCATCCGACAGACCTGGAATCAACCAGAACCTCCTTCCTAAAGCAGAACATGTCGGATGATTGAATATCTCCTCAGCAGCTCGTTCTGGTGGTTTGGTCAGCAACACGGTGCGTCTCCTCAGACCTGAACAGTGACGTCCTTTCAGTTGCTTCATCAGGTCTGCTTCGTTCTGGTTGGTGGTTTCTTTCCTAACATCCGTCAACAGCAACCACAAGCTGGTTCCCGTCTCTTTCAGCTGTTGCCTTGCAACGCCTCAAACACTGAGGACCATAGAGGTCCGTGGGACACCAGCAGGCCGTCTGCAGTCAGAGGAAACCACCTGAGCGAGGGAGCGACGGATTTGAGCTGCTTCACGGCTTCACGCCGCTCCATGAACAACTTCGCCCGAAGCAAAACCTCTCCAGGTCTTTCACGAAAAACGTCAACAAAAAGAGAGACTGTCACACATAAGCATAAACACAGAGCGAACGTCCAGCTGTCAGGATGGGACAGAGTGTTTGTGCATGTCAGCCCAGGGTCAGAAAAGCCAGTCAGTGGAGAAGAAGCCATTACTTCAAAAGAAACATAAAGAAGTCAGGTTACAGTTTGCATATCCACACTGGGACAAACGCATGTTTTCTGTCAACATGTTCTGTGCTCTGGACCTTCGAAGGGTTTTATTTAGTCTCTGTAGGGTCTTGCTAGAATCTTTCCAGACTCTTTAAAAGGTTTTCATACAGGGTTTGTTGGATCTTTCAAGGGTCTGTGAAGGGTCTTTAGGCCCGTCCCTGGTTTCCTGCAGGTGGATGTCTGCGGTTGTGTTTTCAGTAATTGCATAAAGATCTAGAACATCAGGAAGTGTCATAATGCAAACCGGTATGTTCCAGCAGACTGCCGCGACACGCCCAGACACAAAGGGTCATTTCTCAGCCTTTCTTCTGCCATCGCTACTGAAAAGTCCAACAAGTTGCTCAACATCAACTGGCACAACACAACGTCTCTGTGGGAAAATACTGAACCCTCAACAAAAACCTGTTGCAATCCTGCAGTCCCCAGACTGACCACACCCTGCTGCTGTAGAGTCGACCTGCAGGGATCTGCAGCATGCTGCGGCGCTGCCTGACTCTGCCGACAGGCAGGGGGCCGCGCTGCTCTCAGAGGTCCGTGAAAGGGTTATTAACGGGAATCAGTTTCTCCTCTCCTCCACTTGGAGGCACAGAAAAAAATCTGAGCAGGACTGATCCTGATGGACCTGGATGGTTTGTCCAGAGTCTTTGTAGGAACTCTGAAGGGTGTTTTCAGAGCATTTACGAGGTCTTTGCAGGATCTTTCCAGGATCTCTTGAGGGCTTGAAAGGTCTTTGAAGGTTTTGTAGGGTCTTTGCAGCATCATTGCTGGGGTTTCCTGGGGCCTTTGAGGGTCTGAATTCCCCCATGTGGCCCAGGCAGCAAGAGTTTGAAGCAGGACTGACCACACTGACCCCGTGACCTCGGTGTGTCTACATCCTGACTAAAGAGTCTTACTAAGATTGGCGTCAAGTGTTTCTGGAGCACGGAGCGGCCCAGTGGGATCCACAGGTCAAAGAAGAACCGATAGAACCAAACTGGTCTCAGCGCTGAAGGTTCTGGTGTAAAGCAGTTTCTGGATCAGAACCGGCTTCAGGAAGATCTGCTTGGGTCAGAACATTCCTGATAAATCGGACCATTCCTTCAGCTGCAGCGTGGTTCTGACCTGAACCGTCGCCTCAAATAGTTTAGAAAGGACTGTTTTCATCAGCGCGATGAGCAGCAGGCAGATTCCTGCAGCGGGAGGAAGGAGACCCTCGAGACCAAGAGGCAGGAATCTGAAGAGCTTCCTGAGAGACAAGACATGGACAAGCTGCCGGACCTGAAACGGTTCTGATGGACGCTGTGACTCTGAGGCAGACGGCTTCAGCTCTAAACCGGACCAGAACCGCCACTACAGCCAGAAAGAGGCACGAAGAGGGTGAAGGTTGGAGGCCGGCGCCTCCCGCTGAAGACTGATGATGTTTGGATGAGGAAGAGGAGAGAGTGACGGACGAAGAGGAGGAGGGAGAGGAGCCGACGGCTCGGCTCGCCACAAATCACCGAGTATTTACACTCGCTCCAAAACCAGTTCCCCGAAGTCCGAGAGGAGGGCCTCCTGCTCCTCCTCCTCCTCGTCTTCCTCATCAGCAAAACAAAGGCCGTGTTTACTGGACGGACAAACACAGACGGACGCGGTCGCCTCGCCAAACAAAGACACCGAGACGAGACGTTCGCATCACCGTCTGGAAACTCTGCTCAAAACAAACCCAGAGCCTCCTCCCAGCCCAGATCCAGAACCGGGCCGGAACCAAACAGAACCTGTAGCCGGGTCGGTGTCCCTCATTCTTGTTTACAAACAACCAGAAGTTCTTAAAGGGACAGTACTCTGCTTCATCACACCCAGTAACCATGGCAACGCCAACTACTGTTAGTGCTTCCTTAAAAGAAACTGACTTCCTTATTTAACACCTGGAGGTCTGCATCGGACCGGACCGGACCGGACTTTAATCAACTGCTTTCTAAATTACATTTTTCTGACAGAAAACAGATTGAAAAATGTTGTTTTTTTTCAAAAAGTGTTCTTTTTAATTTGACTTTATTTTTACTCAGGCTCTGAAGGGTTAAGGTTAGCAATTATCTTGTGTATTTTTCAATTTTTTTTTCTTCTCATCCAACAAAAGAAAAACATTTATTTGCTTTGAAATAATAAAAATCAGGAAAACGGTTGTTTGCTGTAGAAATGAAACATTTCTAGGGCTGTTTAAATAAATATTTTAGTAATCGTGTAATCGATCGATCATTGTTACAATTAATCAAGTAATCGGATAGAAAACATTTATGAAATATAATATTGGTAAATATGGCATAACACTAGAGTTACTATCAGATATCAATATCAGTCCAGTTTTTCCATCTTCCAGCTTCTCAACCAGTAACTTTTCAGTAGTTTAGAAAACGGACCAGATATCGGACCAGGACACGGACCGGGAGACGGACCAGATATCGGACCAGGACACGGACCGGGAACGGACCAGATATCGGACCGGGGGACGTTAGTAAGAACTGGGCAGCAATACGGGATATTTACGGCACCTTCGTTCGTCACTCTCAGAAACTACCAGCCATGATCCGCCACGATGCTCTCCGCCTCCCGTTTGTTCAGACCGGGATGATATGAAGCTTATTGTGCGGTTCGTCCATAAAGCTACACTGTAACCACGAGCCGCCCGCCGTGTTCAGTCTGTCCTCTACCTGTATCAACACACCTGCAGCTCTGAACCAGCAGCTCCAGAGGAGAAAAGCTGCCGGACTCCAGGCATGGCGCCCGTCAGTTTGAGGATGCTGATTGGTCCCAAAAACCTTGAAAACCCGGATATTATCACCAATCAATAAAATCCCCGTGAACCTGAAGATTGGAGGTTATGCTGCTGACACTGAGCTTTCGCCAGCAACTCGGAGGAAGTCAGAGCTCAGCGCAACGTAAATAACGTCCCCATCGGAACACGGCGCTGAATAATAAAAGATAAAGCAACGAAGCTGCAAGGCAGGTAAATTATCCTAAAGGAATTTTAATAGTCGAGGAACTCGAATCATTCGAGGAATCGTTTGAGCTCTGAACATTTCATAAAAGAACAAATTTATCAGGTTTTATTATGATTTTCTGGGGGAAAAACATCCATAAGGACAAAAATGTGAGATTCTGACACGGTGGAGGTTCTGACCTGGTTCTGTATTCTGTTTTTATTGTAAAAAAAACAAGAACAAAAAAGCCAGAAGATCAAACGCTCTGAATCAGCCTGACATGCAGTCGCCCTCTGCAGTGGCAGTGAAGGGGTTAACCAGAGCAGTTTATGTAACTCTGATCTGAGAAGAGGAAGTGTGTTGCGCTGTTCCTCAGCTCCTGCAGGGCCACATGCTTCCTGTGGCCATCCACGCTGGGGGGGTGAGGGTGTCTCCAGCAGCAGGTCTGGCTGTTACACCGCCGCAGCTCACCACAACTTAAATAAGAGCGGCGGCTCTGATCTGATCTAATCTCTGAGCCCATCTGCTGCAGCCGCTCCGCCGCATCTCTGTCCAGCTCCAGGTTAAAAATAGGCTGAGGGGACGCAGGGGGCGTGTGTGTGTGTGTCTGTCTGTCTGTCTGCGTGTGTGTGTGTGGAGGGGGGGGCGGTTGGCCGTTGCTGGTTGGGAAAGTGTTGCAGCATCTTCCTCTGGGTGGAGGAGAAGGTTGGAGTGGATGGAGAGTTGGCCAATGGGGGCGGAGCTTCACATGACCTCAGAGGTCAAAGGTGAAGCTGACCCGCAAACTGCTACCTGGCAGGATAAGCCCCACCTCCTCCTCAGAGGTCACCTGAGGTCAGGACGCCAGGTAACTTGGTAACACTTTATTTGACGGGTTGTGAATAAGACCATCATAAACATGAGTGAATATTTTATGAATATTTATGACTGTTGTCATAAAGTGTCATTTAAAAATTATGACACTTTTAATGCAAAGTTGACATTATTCAAAATATCTTTATGACAACTTGACATTAACCAAGAAATCATGATCTGACATTAATGTCTTATAAGAGTATTACTAATTAAACTTAAGCTTTGATAACATAAAGCTATATAATTTTTAAAGTTTAATCTGTAATACTTTTATAACACATTTATGTCAGATTGTGGAAGTCAGCAGAAAAAGACAAAAATCTAATTTGAGTCTTGTTTTATTCTCTTCCAATCCAAACCGAAACTAGAATAAAGTAAAACCGTTGGCGGCTTCTCACCTCACCTCTCCCCTTCACAATAAAAGCATACATTTGGGTGTGAAATATATACATTGATTAGCTACACAAAATGTCACAAACGCAAAAAACACACAACATGTGAAACAACATCACAACAAGTACATAAAATAAAAACTAAACAGCAGCAACAAACAAAACAACTGAAACACCGAACGGTTAACGACGAGGGAGTTTAATAAGTCGGCCTCCACGGCTTCTCTTCACAGGAACGGGGGCTGAAAGAGTCTCCAGACCGACTGCTACCAAACTGTCCACCTGAGGGGACAAACCAGCTGGACGGGGAGGAAGAAACTGGGGGACGACCAGGGCGAGGAGGCTGAGCCAACTGGGTCCCCTGGTAACATGAGCTGGCTTCAAACGATCCACCGAAATACTCCCGATTACCCCCAGCTCCACCAACACGTCCTGAGCTCCCCTCTCCAGAACACGGAGTGGACCATCGTAATGAGGCTGAAGTGGTGAGCGGTGGGAGTCACGGCGGATAAATACAGACATTAGGTCCTTTGGCACAAACATCTGTGGAAGTTAGACCTTTTCTACTCCTCTGGGGATCAACCGAACCCGTTGGACCTGGGAGAAATTACCCTGGTACCCTCAAAGGTTGGACCAGAACCAACTCAGCTGAAGAAAACCGCAGGTCCTCTTTTGGAGCCGAACGCAGGCCCAACAAAACCCAAGGCAGACGATCTATCCAGCTGTTATCCACCAACGAGGCCCGCAATGCAGCCTTCATGGTGCAGAGGAACGTCTCACAAAGACCGTTGGCCTGCGGATGGTAGGCAGCAGAACGGTGGACTTTAACCCCAAGGCTCTCTGCAGTCCACAAGTGAACTGGGAACCAAGTCCAATGGCACACCAACCCGGGACACCCAGGAGGACATAAAAGCCCGAGCCACAGCAACCGCAGTGGTTGACAGTGGAACTGCCTCTGGCCACCGGCCAGTTCTGTCACCATCATCAGGAAATAGGTGAAACCTCTGGAAGGTGGAAGCGGCCCCACTAAGTCCACATGCACACGTTTAATCTTTCAACAGGAAAGTGCTCCGGTGGAGCCCTGGTGTGCCGTTGCACCTTGGGATGCTGGCAAGCCAAACAGGAAGCCGCCCATGTCTGAACACCTTTAAAGAGTCCCCACAAACTTTTCCCCTACCAGTTCAACAGAAGATTTAACGCCCGGGTGTGAACGGGAATGAACTGCATCAAAAACCCGCCGACGCCAACTAGTCGGGACCAAAGGTCGAGGTTTGCCAGTCGAGACATCAGAAAGGTTTGCTCCACACTCATGACAGGAGACGTCCTCTAAAGGCAAGCTGGATTCAGTTGCTTTAAAGGCCAGAATATCCTGGTCGGTCAGTTGGTCGGTGGCCAACACCTACATGCACAGAAGCAACCTTTGCTCTGGACAGACCGTCAGCCACCAGGTTATTCTTGCCAGCCACATGCTGAATGTCAGTGGTGAACTCTGAAATAGCAGACAAATGTTGTTGTTGCCAAGCGGACCACGGTTCAGAAACATTTGCCATAGCAAAAGTGAGAAGCTTGTGGTCAACAAAAGCAGTAAAGTCCCTGCCCTCCAACATGAAACAGAAATGGCGTGTTACCAGCAAAAGGGAAAGCAGTTCCCAATCACAGGTGATTTTTTTTTTTTTTTTGGCGTTTCCTGCTAAAAATATCAAGGGGTTGCCAGGCACCATCCATCCATTGCTCACAAACTGCCCCAACTGCATAATCAGAGGCATCAGTTGTTAGAGCTACAGGAGCCACTGGACATGGATGAGCCAAAAGCGCAGCATTAGCCAAGGCCTTTTGGGCATCATCCTCTCCGGGCTCCACTCTATCTGCTGGTCCCTTTTTGCCTCCTAGTGCTTCATGCAAGGGGTGCATGAGGTGAGCTGCCCGTGGGATGAAACGGTTAGAAAGTTTACCATCCCCAAAAACTCCTGCAGGGGCATCACTGAGGCAGGGCGGGGAAAAGCAGAAACTGCTTCAATCTTTGCAGGTTGGGGAACCGCCCCTTGAGAAGAGGCTGGAAGTTCAGAAAGGTCAGGGGTCAAGGGTCAGGTCACCCTCCACAGCTGGAGCCTTCTAGATGCTTTCAACATCGGACCTGATCCCGTCCTTTCTGAGGAAAGTTCTGTGGTTCTGTTCGTCCACGGAAAGTTGTCCTGGCTCAGTGGTATTCAGCACACTGGCTGTGTGTTTCTGGCCGCAGGAATCCAACCGGACTCGGGTTTATTCCAGACTTTGCAGAAGGAACCTTTGACCCGCAGGTTCTGGGTGGACACCCAGTCTTTTCCAGCGCCAGTCACCAGCCGGGCCCTGCCCGCCGCAGCCTGACGCCCCTCCAGACCGCAGCTGACAGGACGCCACGCTTTCCAGGCTAACATACGTTAGCGCCACTGCTGGAGTGGTTGTTTCTCCCCAAAGACCCCGCTGTTAGAGAAACCCATTCATTCCTCGTTCATCGGAGTTCCCTGATTCTTAAGGATGATCCAAGTTTGTCTTGGCAGAGATAGATTAGCTTATCATAAACCATTTTGAAATTGTTCTATAATCGTGGTTTTCATTGTTGAGGCTTAAATCGGACCCAGAGTTAGATTGAGGCTGAGAGGTTCAGACTGTTCAAACGTCAGTCCAGTTTAACTAGTGATAGTCTGTTGATTGGTCAGTTTAAAGGTTATTTCTGCTTTCCATTCTTTCCACTAGGCTAAAGAAAATGGTCCTAAAAACAAGCTAAATGTCTCGTTTTCTTAAAAGCTAAATGCTAACTAAGCTAAACACTACATTCGATTAAAGTTGCAGCGTAGCTTTTCAGCTGATGATCAACAACAATATTATTTACAGTATTTTGGATTTAAAAGTGATTGTTTAAAACAACAAACCTCGTTCTGTCTGTCTAACCCTAACCCATTTTGTGAAGGGAATTGCTCTACAGTCGCCATCTTGCTGTTTAAAAATACTTTTAAATTAGTCTGAACTAATCTTAATAATTTACAGGTAATTTGTCCTAATTTCAGAAACTCTTCAAAACATGTTTTGGTCTTTAAGCAGGTATATGATATTTATAGATATCACTATATGATTTATTTCACATTTCATTCTTACATATTTTATTGCTGTGAGAATCCACAGAATATTCTGATGCAAATGAATCTGAATGAGTTGAACACTAATTTGTCCTTATTTCCAAATTCCTGATGAAATAAATCTGGTTTTTCAAACTGAACTGTGACATCATGTTTTAGTTTGAACCGTTTCATCTTTCTCTCAGTAGTTCAGTTGAGTTTGACCAGCTTGGTGAGTTTGTTGATGGAAGTATTTAACAGTGAGGTCGGATTATTTTGGTTTATTAGAGATGCCTGTGTTGATGTTTGGACTGATCCCTTCATCATTTTAGCACTGGAGCAATCTAATAAAAAACTATCTGGGATCAGCTGGAAGGAACTGAGTTAAATCTGTAACTTCAGCTCAGATCTCTGAGTAGAAACTGGATCTGTTTGTGTGTTAGTGAGCCTTGAACTGATCTCTGTTTGGAATATTCTGAAGAAAATGGCACGTTTCTTTAAGGTCAGGATTTTCTGATGACTTCCTGTCCTGTTTAGATTGCTTTATTTCCAGGTTGTTTTGAAGCAGAACTTCTCTGGATCTCCTTCTGACTCTGATTTACACTCAGCGCCTCACCAGCATCACAGCCGCTAAGTCGCTAAGAGCCGACTCAGCACTAATCTCCCCAAACAGACTCGCCCACACTTCAACACACACCTTCCAGACACAGATAACTCTCTGCGGTGTTTCCTAAAGCTCAGGAACAATCCGGGTCTTATGCAGCCGCGGCGCCGGCCCATGCAGCCGGCTGCGGCCGCTAACCTCCAGAAAGCTGCGGCTTTGTCCATCTGAATCCCGTCTCTCTCCGAGGCCCAGACGAGGCTCTTGTGGTGTGTGAAGCAACTGTGGGTTTGTTTGGGCCTCTTGTCATTTTCCACTGCAGCAGCAAACATTATTTTATCACAACGAGCATTTGGAGTCCTGAAAAAACGCCAAACAATGAAACTGCTGCCTTGTTGGGCCGTCACACACCATTTCAGCCTCGGCAGAGCAGAAAGTCTGCGTTCTCACAGGAATCACTCAGGGCCCCGCTCTGGCTGCACACACGCCTTCATTTGGGTTTTATGTTAGAAAAACTCCAGCAGGAAGAACACACAGAAACACACACACACACACACATGTTTGCGCAGCTATCTTTGCGGGGACTTTCCATTGACTTCCATTCATTTCTACAGCCTAACCCTGGCCTTTACCCTTATCCTAACCCTAATCCCTATATAACTAACCTTAACTCAATTCACACCTCAGTCCTAAATCTGACCCCTGACCCAAAAACAGCGTTTCCCCTTGTGGGGCCCAGGCTTCAGTCCCCACAAGGAGCATGTGTCAGGAAAATGGTCCCCACAAGGTACTAGAAACAAACCCACACACACACAGAAACACACACATCCCTCACTGTCAGTGTAGGCAGCCAGCAGGATGCCACAGAACGGATCAGAAACGGGAAGATGGTGGTTGGATGGTTGGATGGTTGGATAGCGATTGGATGGTTGGATGGCGGTTGGATGTCTGGATGGCGGTTGGATGACGGTTGTATGTCAGTTGGATGGTTGGATAGTGATTGGATGGTTGGATGGTGGTTGGATGTCAGTTGGATAGCGGTTGGATGGTTGGATGACTGGATGACGGTTGGATGGTTGGAGGGTGGTTGGATGGTTGGATGACTGTTGTATGGCGGTTGGATGACTGGATGACGGTTGGATGGTTGGATGGTGGTTGACGGTTTAATGGCGGTTGGGTGGTGGTTGGATGTCAGTTGGATGGCGGCTGGGTGGCGGTTTTAATGGCGGTTGGATGGCGATTGGATGGCGGTTTAATGGCGGTTGGATGTCGGTTGGGTGGCGGTTGGCGGTTTAGTGGCGGTTGGGTGGCGGTTGGATGTCAGGTGGGTTGCGGTTGGGTGGCGGTTGGATGTCGGTTGGGTGGCGGTTGGATGGCGGTTGGATGTCGGTTGGGTGGCGGTTGGATGGCGGTTGGGTGGCGATCTAATGGCGGTTGGTGGCGGTTGTTGGTTGGGTGACGGTTGGATGTCAGGTGGGTTGCGGTTGGGTGGCGGTTGGATGTCGGTTGGGTTGCGGTTGGATGGCGGTTGGATGTCGGTTGGGTGACGGTTGGGTGGCAGTTGGGTGACGGTTGGATGTCAGTTGGATGGCGGCTGGGTGGCGGTTGGGTGGCGGTTGGATGTCAGTTGGATGGCGGCTGGGTGGCGGTTTTAATGGCGGTTGGATGGCGGTTTAATGGCGGTTGGATGTCGGTTGGGTGGCGGTTTAATGGCGGTTGGATGTCGGTTGGGTGGCGGTTGGATGGCGGTTGGGTGACGGTTGGATGTCAGGTGGGTTGCGGTTGGATGGCGGTTGGATGACGGTTGGATGGTTGGATAGTGATTGGATGGTTGGATGGTGGTTGGATGTCAGTTGGATAGCGGTTGGATGGTTGGATGACTGGATGACGGTTGGATGGTTGGATGGTGGTTGACGGTTTAATGGCGGTTGGGTGGTGGTTGTTGGTTGGGTGACGGTTGGATATCAGTTGGGTTGCGGTTGGATGGCGGTTGGATGTCGGTTGGGTGACGGTTGGGTGGCAGTTGGGTGGCAGTTGGATGACGGTTGGATGTCAGGTGGGTTGCGGTTGGATGGCGGTTGGGTGACGGTTGGATGTCGGTTGGGTTGCGGTTGGATGGCGGTTGGATGGCGGTTGGGTGACGGTTGGATGTCAGGTGGGTTGCGGTTGGATGGCGGTTTGGTGACGGTTGGATGGCGGTTGGGTGACGGTTGGATGTCGGTTGGGTGGCGGTTGGGTGACGGTTGGATGGCGGTTGGGTGACGGTTGGATGTCAGGTGGGTTGCGGTTGGATGGCGTTGCATCATAAACTACAGATATGCGCTGCCAGCTAAATGCTCGATGTTAAATACTGTTTTGCATTTTGCTGCTCACTAAATTTTGTTTACGACGTTTGTGAACTAAATGTTTTGTTACCTCAAAGCTAACATGTAGCCTGAAAATGTGACATTTGTAAATGATAACATGGCTGCAGACGTGAAGCGGCTCTCTCTGCTGAGAGGAAAAAATTGATAACCTGACAGAACCAGGAGCCTAAAGTGGCCCACGTTCTGCTGGTTCTGGTGTTTTATGAAACCCACTCAGATCTGTGGGACATGCAGGAAAACCTTCTGCTGGTTCTCCTCCAGGTTCCTGTTGCTGCTGATGATACTTCTCAGTATCAGTGTGTGTGTGAGTGTGTGTGTGTGGAGGAAGTCCAGCAGTGAGGGAGATGCTATCAGCACCTGCAGACACTCAGCAGGAAACCACAACTCCAGCCAGGATCCTGAGACACGGCGAGGAGGAACAGGAGGAGGAAGAGCGGCTCAGTAACTGAAGGTTGGATCTCTCTCTCTCTCTCTCTCTCTCTTTCTCTCTCTATTTCTCTCTCTCTCTTTCACATCGACTCGCCGCATCAAGTCGATGCTCCAGTTTACTGTTTTCATGGTTTCTGGACAAAGAACAGCTCAGCGGTTCTGATCCGTACTTTAAAGCTTGACCCGGTTCTGTTTCTGATTGTTGAATAGTTAAACCTGATCTCAGCGCCCTGTGACCTCTGACCTCTCCTCACTGCAGTAAACTTCCACCCTCTGTTTTTCCTGGTTAGGTTTGGTTATGAGGACCTGGTTAATGACCAGCCGGTCCGGTCCAGTACGCACCGGACCGGACCGGCCTGGACTCACTTTAGTTTTTTCTGAATTTCCAGGAAGACAGAGATGGACATGAACTTCACTGGTTCAAAGTTCACAGATGGAGGACTTCCGCAATGATAGCTTGCCTGCGGTAGTGGGCGGGGCCAAACTGCAGCAGAGCCAATAAGCTATGGTGAAGTTTCTGTCCATGTTTTATGCATAAATGTTGATATTTCTGTCCAACAGTCCACTTCCACTGTCCGGTTTCTGAATACAGAGCGATTATGTGGGAGGAATTATGGACATTTTTACAGTTTTTCACTAAATAACACCAAAGACAGTCAGATGGCTAAAAACTCTGGGAAGGAAATGAAAACATCATCGCTGACGGAGGAGGCAGTCTGCGGAAAGGTGGCGATCGCTGTGTAAAACAAAATGGAGGATGCATTCATTGAGTCGTATTTAAAATGTCATGACTGTGAAAATGACGCCTTAATGTGTCAGTTTGTCTTTGAGACTGGAGTAGATCAGGAGGATCCACTGATAGACGATCAGAAATCACATATAATCGATTTGAATCGAATCGTGAAAAGATTCTGCCCCTGGTGGCCAGAACAATGAAACACACGTTCACTGAGAACAGAAGACCTGCTGCCGAACAAGGCAGGATGTTCCGACCTGACGCCACAGGAGGTGCTGCAGCAGGAGGTGCTGCAGCAGGAGGTGCTGCAGCAGGAGGTGCTGCAGCAGGAGGTGTTTTATGCATGGCTGTGTTCATGTTCAGCAGTTCTCACCTTTTTGACCTCAATTCATTCTAGTTAACCACCTGCATGTTTATGTTTGGCTGTTGATGGTTTAGGGTCAGAGGTCAGAGGTGGCCATAGTGTAGATTGATTAGTAACTGGTCGGTTTAAAGTCTGCTCTGATACTGGGCTTACTGGGTTCAGATTGAACTTTATCAGGCCTACACTCTGTCTGCATTGCTCTTACATAAAGTTTGCATGAAGGACGACTGGAATCTTGCAGACCAATGACTCTCTGCTTCTCGAATGTGAGCTGTTGGGTTAAGGATGCAGGAGGTGAAGGGAAGAACACAGAGTGTGGCTGCTGTTGGGCATGCACCGCTTTGCAGCGCTTTGCAGCAGTTTTTGCAGCAGTTTACAGCAGTTTGCTTCAAGCTCAGCAGGATGATTTGCACCTGAAGTCAGCAGAAAGTTCTGATGGTTTCAGCCTCAGGATGAGTCAAAGTGACGCAGCTCTTCTGCTAAACTCTGAGTCAGAGAAGGAAGCTGAGACTAACTGAGGTCAAACAGAACCAGGACAGTCTGGAGTTTCGGTCAACAGACCCTTTGGACTCGATAAAGAAGTCTCAATAATTGTCATAAAAGGATTCTCAGGTTACAGTAGGGACAGATTTGCAGGGAGAACCAGGATGTAGTCGGGTCTCAGTCCAGGTTCTGAAGATCCAGAATTTTTGCCTTCAAATGTTTCTTCAGGCCTGGAAGTTCAGAGAAACTCTCTAAATCCTGAGATCGGCTCGTCTGATTGGATGTTGCCACAGTGTGTGATTGTGGTTCCCCTCAACCCAGACCACGCTCATCCCGACCGGTACCGCCAACCGGACCTGCTGCTCTCCGTTGTAGAGCCCACAGCGACCTGGAGACGACCGCAGAGCCATCCATCCATCATCCATCCATCATCCATCCATCCATCCATCATCCATCCATCCATCATTCATCCATCATCTATCCATCCATCCATCATCCATCCATCATTCATCCATCATCTATCATCCATCCATCCATCATCCATCCATCATCCATCCATCCATCCATCATTCATCCATCATCTATCCATCCATCCATCATCCATCCATCATCCATCCATCATCCATCCATCCATCATCCATCCATCCATCCATCATCCATCCATCATCCATCCATCATCCATCCTTCATTCATCCATCATCTATCATCCATCCATCCATCCATCATTCATCCATCCATCATCCATCCATCCATCCATCCATCATCCATCCATCATCCATCCATCATCCAGCCATCATCAATCCATCATCCATCCATCATCCATCCATCATCCATCCATCATCCATCATCCATCCATCATTCATCCATCATCCATCACCATCCATCCATCATCCATCCATCATCCATGATTCCATCATCCATCCATCATTCATCCATCATCCATCCATCCATCCATCATCCATCCATCATCCATCCATCATTCATCCATCATTCATCCATCATCCATCCATCATCCATCCATCATCCATGATTCCATCATCCATCCATCATTCATCCATTATCCATCCATCCATCATCCATCATCCATCCATCATTCATCCATCATTCATCCATCCATCCATCATCCATCCATCATCCATCATCCATCCATCCACCATTCATCATCCATCCATCATCCATCCATCATCCATCCATCATTCATCCATCATCTATCATCCATCCATCCATCCATCATTCATCCATCCATCATCCATCCATCCATCCATCCATCCATCATCCATCCATCATCCATCCATCATCCAGCCATCATCCATCCATCATCCATCCATCATCCATCATCCATCCATCATCCATCATCCATCCATCATTCATCCATCATCCATCACCATCCTCCATCATCCATCCATCATCCATGATTCCATCATCCATCCACATTCACCATCATCCATCCATCCATCCATCTCCATCCATCATCCATCCATCATTCATCCTCATTCATCCATTCCCATCCATCATCCATCCATCATCCATGATTCCATCTCATCCATCATTCATCCATTATCCATCCATCCATCATCCATCATCCATCCATCATTCATCCTCATTCATCCATCCATCCATCCATCCATCATCCATCCATCATCCATCATCCATCCACCCCATTCATCATCCATCATCCATCCATCATCCATCCATCATTCTCCATCATCTATCATCCATCCATCCATCCATCATCCATCCATCATCCATCCATCCATCCATCCATCCATCATCCATCCATCATCCATCCATCATCCAGCCATCATCCATCCATCATCCATCCATCATCCATCATCCATCCATCATCCATCCATCATCCATCCATCATTCATCCATCATCTATCATCCATCCATCCATCATTCATCCATCATCCATCACCATCCATCCATCATCCATCCATCATCCATGATTCCATCATCCATCCATCATTCATCCATCATCCATCCATCCATCAACCATCATCATTCATCCATCATTCATCCATCATCCATCCATCATCCATCCATCCATTATCCATCATCCATCCATCATCCATCCATCATCCATCCATCATTCATCCATCATCCATCCATCCATCATTCATCCATCATCCATCATCCATCCATCCATCATCCATCCATCATCCATCCATCATCCATCCATCATCCATCCATCATTCATCCATCATCCATCCATCATTCATCCATCCATCATCCATCCATCATCCATCCATAATCCATCCATTATTCATCCATCATCCATCCATCATTCATCCATTATCCATCCATCATCAATCCATCCATCATCCAGCCATCCATCCATCATTCATCCATCATCCATCCATCCATCAACCATCCATCATTCATCCATCATCCATCCATCATTCATCCATCATCCATCCATCCATCATCCATCCATCATTCATCCATCCATCATCCATCCATCATTCATCCATCATCCATCCATCATTCATCCATCATCCATTCATCCATCATCCATCCATCCATCCATCCATCCATCATCCATCCATCCATCCATCATCCATCCATCCATCCATCCATCATCCATCCATCCATCAACCATCCATCATTCATCCATCATCCATCCATCATTCATCCATCATTCATCCATCATCCATCCATCCATCATTCATCCATCCTCCATCCATCATTCTTCTCCATCTCCATCCATCCATCACCATCCATCATTCATCCTATCCATCCATCCATCATCCATCCATCATTCCATCCATCATCCATCCCATCATCCATCCATCCCAAATCCTCCATCATCATCCATCCCATCATCCACATCCACCATCATCCATCCATCTCATCCATCCAATTCCATCCATCATCCACCATCATCCATCCATCGATCATCCATCCATCATTCATCCATCATCCATCCATCCATCATCCATCCATCCATCTATCCATCCATCCATCCATCATCCATCCATCATTCATCCATCATCCATTCATCATCCATCCATCATCCATCCATCCATCATCCATCCATCCATCCATCATCCATCCATCCATCCATCCATCCATCATCCATCCATCCATCCATCCATCCATCGATCATCCATCCATCCATCCATCCATCGATCATCCATCCATCATTCATCCATCATCCATCCATCCATCATCCATCCATCATTCATCCATCCATCATCCATCCATCCATCATCCATCCATCCATCCATCCATCCATCCATCCATCCATCATCCATCCATCCATCATCCATCCATCCATCCATCCATCATCCATCCATCCATCATCCATCCATCCATCATCCATCCATCCATCATCCATCCATCCATCCATCGATCATCCATCCATCATTCATCCATCATCCATCCATCCATCCATCCATCATCCATCCATCATTCATCCATCATCCATCCATCCATCATCCATCCATCCATCATCCATCCATCCATCCATCCATCCATCCATCATCCATCCATCACATCCATCCATCATCCATCCATCCATCCATCCATCATCCATCATCCATCCATCCATCCATCCATCATCTATCCATCCATCCACATCCATCCATCATCCATCCATCCATCCATCCATCACCATCCATCCATCATCCATCCATCCATCATCCATCCATCCATCATCCATCCATCATCCATCCATCCATCATCCATCCATCATCCATCCATCATCCATCCATCCATCCATCCATCCATCGATCATCCATCCATCATTCATCCATCATCCATCCATCCATCATCCATCCATCATTCATCCATCCATCATCCATCCATCCATCCATCATCCATCCATCCATCCATCCATCCATCCATCATCCATCCATCCATCATCCATCCATCCATCCATCCATCCATCATCCATCCATCCATCATCCATCCATCCATCATCCATCCATCCATCCATCCATCCATCCATCCATCATCCATCCATCCATCCATCGATCATCCATCCATCATTCATCCATCATCCATCCATCCATCCATCCATCCATCATCCATCCATCATTCATCCATCATCCATCCATCCATCATCCATCCATCCATCATCCATCCATCCATCCATCCATCCATCCATCATCCATCCATCCATCCATCATCCATCATCCATCCATCCATCATCCATCCATCCATCATCCATCCATCATCCATCCATCCATCATCCATCCATCCATCATCCATATCCATCATCCATCCACCATCCATCCATCCATCATCTATCCATCCATCCATCATCCATCCATCCTCCATCCATCCATCATCCATCCATCATCCATCCATCCATCATCCCCCATCCATCCATCCATCCATCATCCATCCATCATCCATCCATCCATCCATCCATCATCCATCCATCCATCATCCATCCATCATCCATCCATCATCCATCCATCCATCCATCCATATCCATCCATCATCCTACATCCATCATCCATCCATCCATCATCCATCCATCCATCCATCATCCATCCATCCATCATCCATCCATCCATCATCCATCCATCATCCATACATCCATCATCCATCCATCCATCCATCCATCATCCATCCATCATCCATACATCCATCATCCATCCATCCATCCATCCATCATCCATCCATCATCCATACATCCATCATCCATCCATCCATCATCCATCCATCATCCATACATCCATCATCCATCCATCCATCCATCCATCCATCCTGTTTTCTATCTCCAGCTGTGATTTCCTAGGGGTTTGATGGAAGGGTCTGCAAATGACATTCAGCCAATCATCATCTGTTTTTCATTTATCAGGTGGATTTAGTTTCTCAATTAAAGCAGGTGACAAACTCAGGGCCCGAGGGCCATATCAGTATCGTGATGCGTCTCCGTCCGGCCCAGTCATCCTCAGTATAACACCACATATCCATGAGGAACCAACATCACGACTGCACAATGTTCTGCTGATGGAATGTTTGATACAACAACCTCCAGTTGATGCCAAACCAAGAGCCCTGTCTGAGGCCCCTCCCCACTTTGTTGCTGGTCAGCTGGTGGAGCAGCCATGCAACTTCTGCAGATGATGGGAGGTAAACAGTCTCCTGTGAAAGTGCTGACGCTGGAGACGTGGAAACATCTGTCCACTTTCACTTCTGGTTTTCAACCATCTGGCGAGCGCCGACATGCACGGCATTATGGGATGCAACTCAGCAGAAACATGGCAGTGAGTAACGCTTTCTACTAATGCCCAGGATGGGGTCACCGCCGCTCAGTGGGGGAGGGCGCGACCTTCAGGGGCCCACAGGGGCTCTGAGGAACGTCTCCTGGAACCTGGTGGGATGTAGACAGTGTGACTGAGGTCCTGGTTCTGGTTCTGGTTCTGGTCTGGGTCCTGGTCCAAGTTCCGGTTCTGGTCCAGGTTGTGGTTCTGATGAAGGGATTCATAAGTTCCTGTCTGTTTCTTACTGTTGATCTTCTGTCATTTTTCGATCCGTTTATTTAGAGCTGCTGTGTTTTTTCTCTGCGGTTCTGAGATCGTTTCATCGCTAAACTCTCACTCCCACCTTATCAAAACAGGCTGATATGAAGAAACATCTGCGCCTGCTGGTACCCACACACACACACACACACACACACACACACACACACACACACACTGACAGTGTTATTGCCACATTCCTGAGCCTCGCCGTCTGACTGATACCTTTGTTGCTGTGCGGTTCCACACATCGGCCTCCATTAGCTCTCAGATCCGGCTGCAGATAAGCGTCAGGTTTCCATCGCGGCTCCACAGCTTCTCCTCGGTTCTGCTGCTGGCTCACAGAACCTCTCTGGTTTGGGTTTTCTGACGGGACCAGAGCAGAACCCAGCTGTGTGGTTCTGCGTGTTTCTTCAGGAGTGACATTCCTGTCCACTGTCGCCTCATGCTTGATCAGCAGCCAGGACCTGCCAGCTGCTTTCTGCAGGTAGAAAACTTCTTTCTCCTAGTACTCTCCAGCCAATCAGAAGGAACCAGCCTTCTGATTGGCTGGTTCCCTCCTAGAGCAGGGCGTCGGCTGGCATGATGCTGCCATCGCCTAATCGTTCTCCCTGTCCTGCTGTCGACATGGAAAGTTCTCCTGGTTCAGTTCTGCTGCTCTGTCTCTAACCTCCAGATGGCACCGGACTCAGAACGGTTCTGAGTCCGGTTCTGGTTCTGGTTTTGCTGGAGGTTTCCTCCTGCTGAAGGGAGTTTTTCCTCTCCACTGTCGCTGCGTGCTTGATGCTTGGTTTCCTTAGATAGAAACCTTTTAAATACTTGCTGTGCTAAACAGTTGGATGGTTTTTGCAATGGCCGTGTTGTCGGGACGATGGGGGCTGTCAGCCAATCGGGGCCTATCAACGGCAGCCCCTGATTGGCTGGCAGAGGCTCTGCCCAGGTGAAGGTGCTGATGGATGAACGTTTCTGTAGCCATGATGAAGGAAGGAGAAGCTTCACCTGCAGCTCTGAACTCTCTGTGAACCATGAAGGCATCTGAAGTCATCCAACAGTCAGCATGAGGAGCAACATGAGCTCCGTGTGCCTCGACCCGAACCCTGCTTCGGGTTTATCACTTCACATTCACCTCATCAGAAACGAGACATGAAACTCTGTTGGAGGAGACCGCGGCCCCGTCCTCAGACCCGGTCCCTGGCTCTGGTTCCACAGGTTTAGCACCAATAATACAGACAAACAGGATCTGATCACATAAAGAAGCTGAGATTACATTGTAGAAACTTCACTGATATGAGCTTCAGATTTAAGTGATGAGAAACTCTCCTCGGTATGCAGCATGCTGGAAACCTGGAGGGACATAAATGACAGCATCATCTGCAAACATTTAACTCTGAACATCTTTACAGCTTTCAGGTTATTTAGAACGGAAACATCAGTGATCCAAGAATGGATCCTTGTAGGAGAGCAGTTCCCGTTCTGGACTTTAGCAGCGCTCTGGAGTCAAGATGTGACCCAAAAAGCTGATGGTGAAACATGAAACAGCAATAATTTGGGTTATTTAGCCCATCATAAGAGACAGAAATAGGGAAATGAGCTAAATAAACTCCAAAATAAATATTTAGTTAGCTATTAACTAGTTAACTATTTACCCCGTTCTTGAACTGCGTACGCCAAACGTTGTTTTTTTCTTAATGTGATTGGACAAGCAGATGTCTGTCTATCTATCATCTATCTATCTCTATGTATCATATATCTATGTAGTTCTGGTTGTTTTCATTCTGTGTTATATTTTAAGTTTGTGTCTCAGTAAACACTGATTTGCTCAGCCAACAGTTTCAGCTCCTCTTGTTAAAGTCAGGCTTTGTGTTCACCTGTCATAATGTGATTTACCTGAACTGTGGTTTCTTAGAGGATGAAATACATTTATACTGCAGTGGGTGGGCTGTATAAATATTTTGTGAAATTTCTAACTGAATGAGTAACATGGTGAAAATATGACTTTGAATAATGAGCCTGTATTTCTTGCTGTTATGACAGGCTAAATAACCCAGATTATTGCTGTTAACTGTGACGATAACTTTACAGTCTGTGGCTCACAATCAGGAGATTCGTTAAGATTTCAGATTTCAACACAAAGAGAAATGATCATGAATTTGTCTTTGAGGACAAACTTTTCTGGAACTGTTGAACTGATTTATGGACCAGTGGGGCTGTGGGAACATTTAAACCTGGAAGTAAAACGTCCTGCACACTGAGAAGCTGCAGATCCGTTGCCACGGCGACCACGGTCCGTCACAACGCTGACGTTCCTGTCAGCTGATCCATCAGGAGCATGCGCGGATGCGGTCGGCGCCGCGCTGGGCTCCGAGGGGGAGCGCCGCGCCGCGATAAGATGCAGATAAAATAAATCTGACCCTGGCAGCTCCTCTGCTGATGGATGTCAGAGTCATTTAATCTTCATCTCCTGCGTTATGTAAGAGCCGGGCCTCCGGTGAGAACCCCCCCGAGGGAGGCCGTATCACTTCGGATAAATGGTCAGGAATGCTGCGAGTGTGTTTGATGGCAGGAGGCCCAGAACGTCCCGGTGAGGACGGGAACACGAAGCCAACACACCTACAGAGGAGATGACCTCCGCTGGACCGGCTCCGCACGCAGCGCTCTGATTGGACGGCGGGAGCAGGAGGATCAGCGTTTCCATGACAACAGCTCCATGTTGAGCCGAGCAGCTTCGCTGGTCCAGACCACCAGGGGGAGTCGAGAGTCGATATCGTGCTGCTGTTCCATATCACTGCAAAACACCAGAAGTATTCCGCAGGTTTTCTTTCTTCATCATTACGTGTTTAGAGCGGCTCTGGGCCGGCACGGCGCCCCCTGGTGGTCTGGAGCATTCCTGTTTGGTGGAGCCAGCGTTGCTTCTGCTTCCTGCAGTTGCAACATTTTCTGCTCACATTTGTTTTTGATTCTGTGATTGTGCATTTATTGTTGGGTTTGTTGTTTGTGTTTGCGTGTTTTGCAGTTTGCATCATCTATGCGCTGCAGCTCATGCGCTGCAGCTCATGCGCTGCAGCTCATGCGCTGCAGCTCATGCGCTGCAGCTCATGCGCTGTCCAGGGCAGTGTTTTGTGCTGTTCCAGCCGGTGTGGGACGCTGAGCGTCTTCCCTCCGTCAAACTAAAAGCTTTTCTCAGACTGCCCCTCCGCCCCCGCTTCCCCCCGGCTCCGGGTTTGGACCAGAACTCCTGGACGGTATCATTAAAACCTCCCTGTGGTCGGAGCCGGGCTCCCAGCAGACCCGGCCTGTTGTTTCAGTAAACCTCACCGTTTACACTCTCCAGCAGTTTCTGCTGCGCTAACAGGCCGTTGGCTCCGCCGCCATGTCATCATCCAGACTCGGGTTACTGCGGCGCTGCGGGGAGGCCGGTGGCCTCTGCTGCAGGAGTCCGTCCTCAGAGAGCGCCGGCAGATAAATCAGCCCAGAAAAACCCAAAACTGGAACATTCTGAGCTGAAACTGGACCCAGCTGGAACCAGAACCATGACAGGCGAAGCAGTCAATAAATATCCAGAGAAGAATATTAGAGGAAAATCTCAAAGCTCAGCTGGACATCAGAGAAAAAGGAGCTTCAACTGGCAGGAGCTCTGCTCAACACTCGACCTGCTGAGGTCACTGCTGATGACCTCTGACCTCTACTGCTTCACCTGAACGCCAGACGAGCCACACACGCTCTCTCACTCTGTCTGACGTGGGCGTGTGAGAGGAACGGAGCAGAGTGAGCGGTCCCACACTCCGCTCCAACACAAACACAACATGAATCTGGTTCTGGAAGCAGATCCTCAGCTAATTATAGAACCGGGCCTGACCAGAACCTGCTGCCGCTCCAAAGTCGCTCTGATGGAGCCGATTCAGGAAAACCTGCTGCAGAACAGAGTCTGGGGTCAAAGGTCAGCTTCCAGCGGGACGACCGGCCTGAACGTGCAGCCAGTGATTCATGGGTTAGAACGGCGTAGTCAAAGTCCAGACCTGAAGGTCCGATGTTCTCTACAGAGCTACAGATGTTCTGAGTCCGAGGGCTGAGAGAGAAATGCCCACCGCACTTTTCAGATTTTACTGTGGTTTCCAGGGAAACGAGCTGCTGGTTCATCGCCGGGCCAGCTGGTGGCGCTGCTGCTGCATTCACTGAGCTGAACTGGTTCCCAGTTATCAGATCAAACTGGATTTCAGAACGGTTCTGTATCGGACCGGTTCTGGTTCTGGTTCTGAGGAGCCGACCTCGGCCTGCTGAGGTTCTGGTCCGGTACCAGTCAGCGGGTTCTCTGGATCACCTGGATCCAGACTTCCAGTGCGTCACATGACAGGAACTGGGCCGGTTCCCATCCAAGCCGCTGAACTTTGACCTCCACTCACTTGGGAGTTCAGGTGAAACTTAAAGAAACCAAAAAGCAACGCTTCCTCACCGGGCCGCCGGTTCCCTCACCGGGCCGAAGCCTGAGCGGAACCGCTGGTTTGGGTTCCGGGTTGAGACTCAGTTTGGGTTCAGCTGCAGAGAATCTGATGAAGGTGGCAGCAGTTTGACCTGACGACCTTCAGATGGACGTCTGCTGTCCGTCAGAGCTCAGGCAATATTCCCATGGGGGGCTGGGGTCAGTGAAGGGGTCGCGGGGTCGGTGAAGGGGTCAGTGAAGGGGTCGCGGGGTCAGTGAAGGGGTCGCAGGGTCAGTGAAGGGGTCACGGGGTCGGTGAAGGGGTCAGTGAAGGGGTCAGTGAAGGGGTCGCGGGGTCAGTGAAGGGGTCACGGGGTCAGTGAAGGGGTCGCGGGGTCAGTGAAGGGGTCGGTGAAGGGTCAGTGAAGGGGTCGCGGGGTCAGTGAAGGGGTCGCGGGGTCAGTGAAGGGGTCGGTGAAGGGGTCAGTGAAGGGGTCGCGGGGTCGGTGAAGGGGTCAGTGAAGGGGTCGCGGGGTCAGTGCTGAGCTTTAAGGTTAGGTTATGGTTCCTCCGTGTCTTTGGGTCGTCGGACATTCAGGGAAAAACCAAAAATAAGTTTAAAGCAACTTCAGATAAAATGTGAATAACTTGTATTGACAGCCTCAGCAATAAATCAATATTCACTTTATTATGTGTAGTTTTTTATTAAATCTTGTTTTTAGTCAAAGCTTTACATTTTGTAAACCAAGCTCAGATCTACACAACATTTGAATCCAGGTTTACTAACGACTCATATTTGGTGGCGAAGCTTCAACACGTTTCACTGTAACTTTGCAATTTTCCCAGTTTGTCACACCCCCAATAATGAGATGGGATTCACGCCCTGGGTGTGTGTTTCCAGTGTGTGTGTGTGGTTCCAGTGTGTGTGTGTGATCTACCACCTGGTCTCATTACCTGTCTGACTTTAATCCCTCTCTGATCCTCGCCGCCCGTCCTGATTCCGTCTGAAGTCGTCATCACTTCCTGTGGGAAACTGGGATCAAAACAAGCAAGGAGACAATTATTGGCTCATTACAAATCTGGTTAAAATGAGAAACCGTGAAGCAAATATTTATTGTCAGAAATAAATGTTCTCCATCAGACTTTCAATGTTTTCATTTACTGAAGCTGTAAACTGTTTTTATTGTTTTATGAACAGCTTCATTAAACTAAAAGGGTTTTTTAAAGAATCGGTACAAACTGGAATTTAAGAAGTTAAAATTTTATAAATTTATGAAAATAATTCGGAAACAACATGTCTAATATTCCTACAAGTCTTGTCTTTAACAGACAGTGAAGGATAAAATCCCAGATTTTCGATTCAGGACTGATTTTTGTATCATCTCAGTGAAGAAGATCTGATCCAGCAGAACTCCAGGAGCCAAACGCTGCAGCACAGGGACAGGAAGTGAGGCCCATCTACTTCCTGCCCCTGATGGGGCTCAGCAGGTCCGTCTTGTTGGAGGTTAGATCCTGTTTCCGTTTCTCCAGGTGGATAAAAATGACCGACTAAGAGTCCGACAGGCTCCAGCAGCTGCTCAGGAATCACATTTAGTAATAATTCATCCTTTCATCTCCACATTATTGCAGCAATCCGTGTATTTGTTCCTTCAGGGCTGAATGTTCACAGAGCAGCTGATGTTCCTCTTCTTATCAACTCCCTGTTGAGTCCAGATTATAATCTCAGATTCTCACATATGAAGCCCTTCATAATACGACCCGATTGGTCCAGAACCCAGAACCCTTTCTGTAGAAAGTTCTCCTGATCGTTTTATCCAGGTTTTGTGTAGAAACTCTGCAGATCAGCGGAGCTTCGTGCTGCAGTCTGTCTGCTGCCGGCTGTTTTACATCAGACATCATTATCACACAAGGACACAATGAACCCAGAAACAAAAAGCTCTTTGTGTTCAAGTTACTGTGAAATATGAAGTTGTGTCACCAGACTGTCTTCCTGGTCATTAACCCGGAGAGGCGTCGCGCTGCAGGCCTGCTGATGTGGACGAGTCGGTCCGAGTCAGGGAGTCGAGCTCATCGGGCCCAGACGAACGCCGCCGCTGCAGCGGCCTGCTGCAGCGGCCTGCTGCAGCGGCCTGCTGCAGCGGCCTGCTCCTCAGTAATAACGCAGCGCTAACCGCACGCCGCGGCCTCATTCATCACACGCCCGCACGCTCAGCTGCACGCAACATGACAGGACAGGATCTGCACACTCACCTTTCAACACCCACACTGTTTACTGCAACACGCAGCCAGGAAAAGCTGCACGTCAAGTCAGCACTCAGCAGAACTCAGCCCGAGTCGCAACCATCTGACGAGTCAGTTTCTCTGCAAAACAAAGCGGCTGCAGGTCGGGACAGGAATCCTGAAGAGCTGCTGGATCTGGGAAAATAAACTCTGTTAATTAAGTTTCTGATTCTGTCATAAATACAGAAAGAATGAATCCAGCTGGCCTCGTTTTCCTGAGCAAGCATCTGGCGACAGTGGAGCGGAACAGCAGGACGAAGAGTCCAACAGAACCAGAACCCGTCTGCAGTCACCAGCAACGCTTTCTGCTGCAGCTGCTGTTACTGCTCACAAACTGGAGAGCAGTAGGAGAAAACGACGGGATCACCATCATCTCCTCAAACATCCGTTCAAATCATCTGGTTCTGAAAATGTGTATTTTTACTTTCATAGTTTGATATCATCTGTTTTTAATCAGATCCATCTCCAATCAGAGGCAGGACAAGGGGCTTACTGCTGTTAATCAACGCATGTACATGCTGCTCAATGTGCTTACGGTGGACAAACAACTCACTGTTCCAGGAAAATGTTTTCCGCTGTCATTGGTGATTCTGCTAAATAGCTTAGCATTCATAGCAGGATCTGCTGCAGCAGAGTGTGTGAGCAGCGCATACACATGCATGATTGGCAGCACTAAGACTGGATCCAGACTGGTTACAGACTGGATCCAGACTGGTTACAGACTGGTTACAGACTGGTTACAGACTGGTTACAGACTGGATCCGGACTGGTTACAGACTGGATCCAGACTGGTTACAGACTGGTTACAGACTGGACCCAGACTGGTTACAGACTGGTTACAAACTGGATCCAGACTGGTTACAGACTGGATCCAGACTGGTTACAGACTGGTTACAGACTGGATCCAGACTGGTTACAGACTGGTTACAGACTGGTTACAGACTGGTTACAGACTGGATCCAGACTGGTTACAGACTGGATCCAGACTGGTTACAGACTGGTTACAGACTGGATCCAGACTGGTTACAGACTGGTTACAGACTGGATCCAGACTGGTTACAGACTGGTTACAGACTGGATCCAGACTGTACAGACTGGTTACAGACTGGTTACAGACTGGATCCCAGTTTATTGCAGCAGAAAAAAACATGTTTATATTTTTATAAAATAAAATTTCCAGAGATAAACAAGAGTCTACATGAATGTGTGCATTAACATTTTATTGTCATTTATAAAATAGAAACGAGCAAAACGTAGCAGATGGAGAGCTGAATTTATTCATTCACCAATTAATAATCATCGGTAATTATCTAATAAATATGATCAATATTCTAATCACAGGTCATCATTCTGAGTCTCTCCCTGACTGACTGCAGTCACATCACCAGTAAGAGTCCTCCTCACTGGTTCTACTGGGAGGAGATCTTCCTCCCAGTTCACGTCCAGCAGTGAAGCTGCAGCCTCTTTGTGCATCAATATTTCATCTTTCTATGAATGCTGATGGTTTGACGGGGTGAAGCACTGAGCCCTGTGGCGCTCCTCCAGACCGGCTCTGCCGCGCCGGGCTGTGATTGGTGGATTTCTGAGCATGCTCAGAAGGCCGCGGTCTGTTGCTGTTTGTTTATGTCTCTGCGGCGCTGCAGACTCAACTGTTGCTGTTTTTCTCCTCAGAGTTTACAGCCACTTCCTGCTGCGGCTGACGGGACCAGAGCCAGACTTTCCTCATCCTCGGTCATGTCCGAGGCTGTCGGTGGTTACCATGGTTACCGCAGCAGCATCCGCTCCCCATCTTCACACTTCAGCTGGTTTCTGCTGGAGTCTCTGATAAAACAGATCCTGATTGTTGTCGTGTTGCCTAGCAACCGCTTTCAGGTTGTCTGGCAGTCTGACTCGGGAATCATCAGGAATCATCAGGAATCATCAGGAATCAGGGATAATCAGGGATAATCAGGGATAATCCTAAACACACTGCGGCGTAATGAGCAGGTAATCACACTTAAATTCATTCGTCCACGCCCAGCCAATCCAGACAGAGGGCGGCGCCTTAATCCACCAGTTATTCACCTGTCTCCCATTAGATTGTCTGCACACACACACACACACACACACACACACACACACACACAGCTTCACTGCTGTGGGGGAGGATGAAGGAGCTGCTGATTCTCTCTGGGATCTTGTCTCTCTGAATCTCTCCATCTCGGTTTCCCTCCTGGTTCTGGATCTTCATCACGACCAGAACTCAGAAAACAACATCTGGATGTGTTCCTGCAGGCCGTCCAGAACCACAGCGGTCCACTCCTCAGCAAGTAGCCGGTCTTTATAAGCCGATGTCTCATTTCGTGATTCTCTGATCGGTTCAGAAGTTTTCATCCACATGCGCCGATCCGCCCTGAGCGTTGTTTAAACACGCCCACCCATAGGGGGCAGCGCAGCGCTAAGCTAACACATGCTAGCCAATCAGATGGCTACAGCGGTACTTCCTGTTAGGGACCCAACATGGCGCCAGGAGGTTCGTCTGCAGGCTCAGCATTAAAATATAAAGTATTAAAAGCTGCTGGTTCATTTGGCCTGGATGATGAACAAACAGAAATGCATCATTTCCACTTTGGTCACAGATTTTATAAAGACTCGTGTTTAGAGACATTAATGTAACAGAACAAAACACAGGAAGTGGATCAGCTGGTTCTGGTTCTGGGACAGCTCCATGAAGCAGCAGAACCAGAGCCCAGCCTGCAATGGAGGCGGGTTGGTGAGGTTCTGATCAGCAGACGGCCCGGTCCGGCCCGGTCCGGTTCGGTCTGCAGCGGGCCTCTCGGCGCTGCGGACCACCGACCGCGTCCTGCGGCACCGAGTTACTCAAAGCAAACATTCCCTGAGGCTGAGGGGGGGTCGCACACAAATATCAGAAATTCTGTGGTTTGGGTCAGGCCGGGTGACCAGAACCGAGCAGAACAACAGCGGAGGGGCCTGGTGTGTTGGCGCATTCCTGGTGTGTGTTTTCTCTGTCCTGCGGGCCGGGCCGGGTTCGGTTCTGGTGGGGTGGGCACGGATAGCTGTGGTTTGGTTGGTGGCAGAGAGGGGGGTTGGACCGGAGCGGACCCACAGGACTCGGCATCAGGCACTCGGACCGGGCCTCTGGATGTGAGGACAAGTCTTGTTTTGTTTTCTAATTCTTGATATTTATTCGTCCCTCTTCATCCTCCTCCTCCTCCTCCTCCTTCCCTGCTCTTGTTTTTCTTACGAACCCTCCCTGCCAAGAGCTGAAACAATAGCAAAGCTTTCCAAAAGCCTCCCTGGCTTTAAACAATGCCATCAATCACAGCCGACACACACACACACACACACACACACACACACACACACACACACACTCTCAGCTCCTCTGTTAACTCTTCATAAGGTCGCTGCCTGTAAGTCAGAGCTCAGGGTGAAATCCTCCCTGGACTCCATCCAGCTTCACTTTTACAGATTCCTGCAGTTCTGGTCCCACCGGAACCGGGTCCACATGGACCTGCTTTGATTTAAGAACCGTTTCTGCTCAGCCTGGAGGAACCGTCTCTGGTTCTGGATGGAACATGGAGCCTCTTCCTCCTCTTCTTCCTCCTCTTCTTCCTGCAGCTTAAAGTTTTATTCCTTCGTTTTGTTGGTTTTTTGGATGATTTTTCCGTCTGGCCTTCAGCTGATCAAGATTTCAAATCTTAACTTGTGTTTTTTATCTTCCTGAGTTACAATGGAGGCAGAGCAGCAGCGAAGATGAGGAAGATGAGGAAGATGAAGCGTTGATCACTATGGAAACCGGTTGGACGAGCCTGAGGCTGCAGCAGCGGATCCCCTACTCCAACGTAGCAAAGATGCAGATGTGTCTGGATGCAGCCGTGAGGAAAAGCTTCAGACAGACAGAAGATTCCCAGATCGGATCTGAAATTCCAAACCAGATCCATGTTTGAGAGCAAACGACGATTTCAGGTTTCCAACCTGAAATCTTCAGGTAGGAAACGATTGTTTGTGCGGGGGGACCCGCCAAAGTAAAAGCCTGCTATGTGTAGATCATAAAGGTGTGCAGAAACCCACTGACCCCCGAGGCGACCGCGGCCCACAGGCTCCGCCCCCGCAGGTCGGCCCCGCTGGACTCTGACCCCCAGAACAAACATGGCAGCACGCGCCCGGCAGCGGGACTTTGACCGGAGCGCCGCTAACGGCCCCCCCGCCCCGGGTGAACTCTGACCCCTCACGCCGGGCCGCTGCCGCCGCTCAGGGTTCCTGCAGCTTCTTCACAGCAGGAAACGCAGATATGCATCAGAAACATCAGGTTGTTCAGTAACAGGAAGAGATGAAGGCAGCAGTTTTTATTTTTAGGCTGAAACAGTGAATGTGGAAACCTGATTCCGTGCTGCGGCGCCGCCGTCGCTCACAGACAAACTAAACGTTGCTTCAACTCATCCTGCAGAGAACTGCTGCAGAGGTCTGTGTTGCAGCAGCGCGGTGGAAACCTCTGACCAAAGACACGGTTGGAGGAAGTGGACCGTGAGGACGAAGCTGACGCCCAGAAGGTCTCGATGCTCAGTTCCAACTGTCTGCTTCATTCTGCTGATTAAAGGGCGGCGCAGTCAGACGATTCTGACCCCAAAGCCAACGAGGTCGCAGCCGGCAGACCGACGCCACGTGCCGCTTCCTGCATGGATCTGCTCAGCCGCCGGGCCCGAAGCCCAACTCACGGGTTCTGAACCGGCTGCAGGGAAGCAGAACCTCCCTGTTGCTCCTGATGGCAACAAGCTTTTACCACAAACTTTCCCTCTTCAGTGTTGAAGTTTAAATGGAGGCCGCTCACATCAGGCTGCTGCTGCTGTCCTCTCATTCAGGACGAGCTGCAGATGCATGCACCTTTGATTATTGATTATTTATTGAGGTTTTTCCTGCAGCTGCAGGTCCTGGACAGAAGCCCACAGAAGAGCTCAGGAAGCAGCTGGTTCTGTCGACACATCAGAGACGTTTCTGCTCGTCTCAACCGTGTTTTTCTACAGAAGTTGAGAAGAAGTTTAAATATGCAGAAAGAGGAAGAGAAGCAGAGATGCAGCGTTGTGCTGCAGCTGGACCCGCTGAGGGACGTTGACTCTGAACCGACCGCAGTCGGCATCAGAACCAATTAGAAGCCTTCGTCTGTCGGGCCTTCCTCTTCATCACTTCGTGGGAACTCGGCTTTTGGTTTGAGCCAAACTGCTGAGTCATGACGCGTCCACCGCAGTGACCTGTCAGCCCCGCGGCATGCTGGGAAGCTGCTGCTTCCTCATTCAGCTTCCTGCTCAGCTGCAGCAGAGGCGCAGCAGGACGGAGGGGGCGGAGCCCGGATGGCATCTGAGACATCTGGACCTCCAGAACCTCCAGAACCTCCAGACCCAGATAACCAAAACCTCTTCAAGTTTTGCTCCAAGTCTCAGAACCAGAACCAGTCCTCCCAGTCCAAAGTCTGTACCGGCTGATCTTGTCTCATTGGTTCTGCTGCCGCCAGGACCTGCTGGTTCTGACCCGATATTGTTGATCAGAACCAGTCCTGGTATCAGAGCAGAGCAGAACTGGTCAGGATGCTGATTGCAGCAACTTGGTTCCTGGACCGGAACCAGACTGGTTGGTTCTGACTCATTCTCTTCTGGAGTTTGGACCAGATCAGAACTCTTTCATTGGAAGCGTTTGGTTCTGGGTTCTGGTTCTGGTGGAAGAGGCTTGTGGGACCTGACCTGAAGGGTCTCCGGTCCGTCTTTACTGGCTGAATGAAGCCGGTTCTGGTTCTGGTGGAAGACCTGGACTTCTGAAGCTGCTGTTTGTGTCTGGCAGGCGCCTGAACGCATCGCGGTGTGTTCAAAGTCACTCAAAGATGGTATCACAGCAGATCGGCTGCCGGCGCTGCGGCTCCACCGGTTCTTCCCACACTCTGGACCCGGAGCGGCGCTGGCGCGGCGCTGGAGCGGCGCGCCTGTTTTCCCTGCAGCAGCTGCTGCCAGCAGCCTCGCAGGAGCTGCAATGAGCCGGAGCCTCAGTCCTGTGAATTATTAACGCTGAGTCTGAGCGCACTTATCAGATTCTGCTCTGAACTGGACCCGCACTCAGATTCTGAACCTTTATTCACCCGTTGAGCTCGCAGCGGGCCCTGGAGCGCCTCCAGACACGTCCTGCGCCGCACGGCCACCGCAGGAAGCGCTCAGCGTTCAGACACTTTCAGTTTCCCTTCCTGCTGCTTCCTACGCTGTTTGCAGCTTGTTGGGGCCGGCTTGTTCTGGCAGCAGAACATATTTATGAGATCCAACGGATCCAAACGATCTTCTGGCAGACAGTCAGAGCAGGAACATTAGGACGTTTTCTCCTGGTAGTCCGTGAGGCTCAGTTCATTTGGAGACCAGAACATTTAACATCTCCAGCTGCTGCGGTTCTGACCCAAACCAACCTGTTCCCCTCCTGGCCTGTGGGGGCGCTGCACCAACAACCACTGAAGGAAACGACATAAAAACCTCTGAGAGCAACTTCCTGTTTCACCAGATGGAAACAAGATGGAGGCGTCAGATTTTAGTGTTGGAGGATTTCTCTTTAAGCTAAAGACCAGGAGCCATTTCTGCTGCTAGCGCTAGGCTAACATGCTAGCTCTGGCTGGATTTACCCAGAATGCCCTGCGCTGTAGTCAACTTCCTGCTCTGGAACGGTCTCTGATCCGGTTGGCATTTACATTCAAACAGAACCCAGACCGAGGTTTGGAGGACCAGAGGTCAGAGGTCGATTAGTGTTCATGCCTCACCAAGGGAACCAGACTTTATAGACAAACAGACTGGAGTTGTGTTGAAGCGGACCGGCGCCAGACCAAACAGAGCTGGGGAAACGATGAACTCAGGAAACTTCAGGTCCATCAAGCGGTTCTGTTCTGACGTCACCTGGGAGGAGATTCAGGGGACGGAGATCTCGTCACTTCAGGTTTCGGGTCGTTCATTACATCAGTCATGTCTTTCCGTAGAGGTCGTTCGGTTCTGTTCGGTTCTTTCTTGTGTTTGGATCCAGATTTTAGTTTCAGTTCTTTTTCCTTCAGTCGGTAGATCCTCTTTCTCATTGTTGTATCATGACCTTTGACCTTAGTTGAGTCAGTGAGGCCTGCAGCGCGCCAGATGTTCTGGTTCTTCTGCACCTGCTTCTAGTGTTTTTGAAGCAGTTCTGGTGGGTCGGGTTCCCAGGAGGTTCTGGTCTAAGTGTGGATCCCGGTTCTCCTGAGGTTCTCTAGAGAATCTTAGAGACGGGTCTGAACCCGATCCCAAACTGATGCTTTGGTTCTGATCTGTTGTTTGGCTTCATGCTGACAGACGGGTTCTGATGGACCTGGAAACAGCAGAACTTCTGGTCTCTAGCCGTTCGGAGCCGGTGGAGGCCTGCAGCTGAAGCTGGTTCTGCACAGCGGCACTCCACACTTTTCAGATTTCTATCTGTAAAGTGAAATGAATGATTTCCCATCAGGTCTGAACTACTATGCTTCTACCAGAACCGGTACCAGAACCAGGAGTACTTCAGACCAGCAGATGCGTCTCCTCTGTAAAGTTCTGTTTGTCTCGGTTCGGAATGTGGACCTTCAGAGCGAGAAGATCCAGATGTTCTGCTGGACTGTTTACAGCTCCATCAGCTGTAAACAGGAAATCAGACCGGACCGCTCCTTTTGGGTTCTCTGATCCAAAACATCTGGAGCCCACTGGTTCAGAACCAGAACCTGCTATTGGCAGATAACCAGCAGGTCGGTTGGACCTTCTCACCAACGTCCAACAGACGGTCAGAACCGTGCTGCAGTTCTTCAGAGCTCCGGATGAAGCTGTTCTGCTGGTTAGCATGCTAATGCTAACACCTCAGCTCACATGTTTTTCACTTGAGTTTTAAGATGACGGCGTTCGTTCCAGCCTTTTGAACCAGTTATTGCTTTAAGATGTTTCATGACCTTTTGACCTTTACGTCTCATCTCTTCGGTCGGCCTGTTCATAAACTTTAATGCAGCAGAATCAGAAAGTGGGGACTTTGCTGGTAGCGCGTTTCAGACGGTTAGCGTTAGCTCCTGCTAATTTAGTGTTTAGTGTGGATCTAAGATTCTTTTTAAGGAATAAGTTGTTAGCCTAATTTTAAGACTTTGCCGTTTTTAGTGCAAGTAATTATTCTGCATGACAACAATAGTGGCCGTTTTGAAAAATGTCCACCAGAAAAAGCAAACAGGATGTAGACAATATATGTGATTTCTACGGTTGAACAAACAGGTTATGATTTGACACCAAACATTCATCTAATTTAAGATTTGAAGTTAAAAACATATCAGGAAATATGATTCCTGTTGGTCTAGTTATGTGTGATTTGACATCTGTGACAAAAATTGGCAAACTTAGTGCAAAACTAAATTGCCCTTGAGAGCCACCTTGAAAAATGGCGGCCATCTTGAATATTTCAGTGGCCAGTGGTTTTCCGAAAGCTAGCTGTCTGATCCGGTTCGGTTCCAGACGCTCATCTGTCTGCTGCTGTTTGGCTCCAGGATGTTTGCAGGCGGCAGAAGCATCATGCTGTGGGACCTCCAAACCTGCTACGCTCTACATTAGCGGTGCTGTATGTACACTTTTGAACGAGTTGGACCGGACTGGACCGACTAACCAATGGATTAGATCTGGTGGTTCTGGACCCGGTCCAGAACTGCAGGCCCTGTCGGACACGTCCAGAAGACAAAGTGGGACAGAACCGCCTGTCCTTTCAGCAGAGTGAAAAGTTCTGGTTAATGTTCAACCCTGGCCAAACACAGCAGATAGGCGAACCGGGCCTCGGACTCACCGCGTGTCAACGAAACCAGGACTCTGAAACAAACAGCATCACATGTTCTGCTGCAGAGAGCACCTCGCCGACCCGGTACCGAGGCTGGGAACCCGGTCCGGTTCAGGCTGCAGGTCCAGTTCAGGTGAAATGTCTTCACTACTGAGGTTAGAACTGATCTGAGTCCAGAACCAGCCTGGTCAAACCAGTGGAACTTGGTTTGGTCGTCCTGAACCTCCAAGGTGGCAACAAACGTTGCTGCTGTTCAGGTTCTGAATTCCTGGAAATTCACCAATGAGAAAACTGGAGTCAAACTGGAGTCAAACTGGAGTCAACTGGGAATATGGAAGAAAAAACTGAAAACAGAAACAAGGAGCGACTGACAACATTCATCAATAAAAGATATGATCAATAAGCTTATAGATAGGCTCAACTGACAGGAATAATGCTAACTGCAGTGATCTGCAGCTGTTTTCCTCCACCGATGCTAACAGTGATGATGCTAACTGCAGTGATCTGCAGCTGTTTTCCTCCACCGATGCTAACTGTGATGATGCTAACTGCGGTGATGCTAACTGCGGTGATCTGTAGCTGTTTTCCTCCACCGATGCTAACAGTGATGATGCTAACTGCGGTGATGCTAACTGCAGTGATCTGCAGCTGTTTTCCTCCACCGATGCTAACAGTGATGATGCTAACTGCAGTGATCTGCAGCTGTTTTCCTCCACCGATGCTAACAGTGATGATGCTAACTGCGGTGATGCTAACTGCAGTGATCTGCAGCGTTTTCCTCCACCGATGCTAACAGTGATGATGCTAACTGCGGTGATGCTAACTGCGGTGATCTGTAGCCGTTTTCCTCCACCGATGCTAACAGTGATGATGCTAACTGCGGTGATGCTAACTGCGGTGATCTGTAGCTGTTTTCCTCCTACCTAGTGGAGCCTCAGCAGTTTGTCAGAGCAGAGCTGGAAGCAGCTTCAGCTCCTCGGATCGTGAGAGAGGGTTATTCCCCCTGAAGTCCGGCCAGCCGGGCCTGGACCCTGGTTCTGGCTCTGGCCTGGTGTGAGATTCAGCTCAGAACCTGGAAAGGAGCAGGGAATGAAAGCGGGGAAGCGTTCCAGCCGCTAACAGGATAATGTCTTCCATGCGCAGGAAGAGCGAGCGGCCAACATGGCCGGCCTCGCGCCAAGAACCCCGCTACAGGTCCGATATCGTTCACACGCCGAGACGGGTCGGGCCAGAACCACAGAGAGTTACAACCCAGTGAGAGGAGGGTCAGATCTGCTACCAGAACTGGTTCTGATCCGACCACCAGGAGAACTGAAACAAACAGATGAATCAGTTATTGATCTAATCAACTAATTCAGGAATCAATTCATGGATCCAGAATCTGCAACAGACAAGAAAACTGTTGAAATAAAAACCTTCCTGCTCTATAAATCTGTTCTGCTTCAGTCTGGAAAAAATCTCCTGTTAATCACCGTCAGCATCTGGTTATTGATCAGCTAATCAATAATTAATCTCCAGATCGTCCTACTGCTGCTGCAGAAAACCTTCAGCTGCTCAGGAATGAATCTTTGTGTTTTACTGAACAGAACCTGCAGATGTTCGGACCGCCGCGCTGTGGGTTCTGCTGGGATCCGGATCCGTCCGGGTCGGATCCGGAGGGAATCAGGAGTCTTCAGCTTCATTCCAGGTATCTTCCTCCTCCTCTTCCTCGCCGGCTCCGGGCCAAACGTCCAGTCTTATCAGAACTTTTGATCTGGACCCGCTCGGCGCTCGGGTTTGGCCCGGTTCTCCTCTAACACATGTTTTCTTCCTTTTCAGCACAGAAACCCATAAATCAGCTGATGGTTCTGGTTCTGGTTCTGATCCGTCTCTGATGAGAGGATTTACATTTTTGGGAAATCTGCTGTTTTTATTTAGCAAAACCGTGAGAAGGATCCAGAGCTGCTCGGTTCTGGTTCTGGTTTGGTACTGACCTCCTCTAGAATACGCTGATTTGAAGTGATTTAATCTGGATTCCCTCCAGATTATAATCCTGGTTTAATCCTGGTTTCTGTCTTTGGATTATGATCAGTTGTTCTGAATGACTTTATGCTGATATTTGTTTTAGTTTTTTCTCTCTAATCCTGATTCAATTTGAACTTTTATAGATTATTAATCTGCTTTTGTGGTTTTCTGATGTTTCCATTTCATCTTAATCCAGGTTTTGTCTCGCTTTAATCTCGGTTATATTCTAAAATTTTTCAGTCCTGATGTATTTAAATAACATCTGATATTTTTATCCTAATTCTGGATTCCTGTTTTTACCTGAAAATTCTCCTGGTTTTATTCTCAGTTGGCTTCAGATAGCAGGCTAAAGGTCAAAGGTCATGACACATAAAGCCTCTTCTCTCTAGGAACAAGATGGCTGCCGGACCCAGGTTAGCAGAGCCGAGGCTTCTGGGAAAAAGTCCTCTGGAGGGAGGGAAGCAGAATCACCTCAGGCTGAGCACGGCGGTGGAGGAGTGGTGATGTGGGCTGGTTCCTGACCCGTTTCAGTGACAGATTTGATCTGATCTGTTTGCAACAGACGATCAAAATCTGTCACAATGAGAAAGGTGAGCTTCTTCAGGTATTTCTGCAGGAAGTGGGCGGAGCCTAGAGGTTCAGAAACAGGAAAAGGAATTTCACCAGAACCAATCAGATGCATCAGAACCTCTGATGTCACATCAGCAAAACAGAAAACAATGTAGAAAAATAAAATCAAGCGATTAAAGTCGTCTGATCATTTTTATTTTTAGCAGGTTGAAGGTTTTGATCTGATTTTATATGTTTGCTGTTTTAACAGAAAGTGAAAACAGGATTCGGGTCGGCGCCGAGCTTCAGTTTAATAAATGGAATTAAGGCTGATTTGTCTGCAACAAACCTGGTTCTGTTGATTTTAATAGATTAGTTACTAAAATGGATATTTTTCATTTCAAACTAATGATGTGGGAAATAATTTCACCTGATGAGTAAACACAGTTCTGGACCACCGACGGCCCCCGGGCCACGGCTTGGGCCTCATCAATCAGGATGATCAGTGATCAATAATCTGGATTATGTTTAATCTGAGGATTCCAGCACAGAAACAGGAAGATGAGATGAAACAAGCTGCTTTATTACATTGCTGCAGGTTTTTGGTATTTCATATTCATTCATATATTTATTTATATAGAGAATTATTTTACATTTGGGTCAGGAAGGTTCGAACAAAGTGCTGCTGCTTCCTCGGTTCCGAACGGACGGAGCGGGTCAAAGGTCACGATCGGAAGGCACTGAGTGAGGATGACTCACTGGAGGAGAGGAAGAGCCGCCCAGTTCACAGTTAGAGCAGAACGTTCTGTTCAGTCCGGATCGGTACCGGGTCAGTACCGTGTCTGGGACAAGGTGCATGAGAGTCTGAGGGGGTTCGGCGGAGCCAGAACCAGCCTCCTCACAGTTCCGGTGCAGCTGACTGCATGAAGATGGTTAACCTGGACCGGGCTCGGCTCGGTTCGGTTCTGGAGGGATAAGGCACAGGAGGTTCCGAAAGGCACAGACGCCGGGCAGAACTGTCAGGGCGAGTCCGGTCGGGTCCAGCTCAGGCAGTGGTATGGTGGTCCAGTAACAGGTTCTGGTCCGGTTCGGTGAGAAACACGTCCGGAACGAACCAAAGCTGCTTCCAGTCTGCTCAGTTTGTGCGCTTTGGTTCGTCTGGTAGCTGCTGGAGGAGAACCGGCCCAGATGTTCCGGATGTCCCGGTGAAGTTCAGCTGCCAGGTAATCCATCGGGTTCCGGTCCAGTTCGGGTCCAGTCCCAGGCCCGCGCCCCGCCCCTCAGCTGCCCAGCGGCTTGAAGGACCCGTCGGGC
>VMRM01000006.1:420000-600000 GCA_010277075.1 Poeciliopsis retropinna
TCATTAAGTTGCCACTCATGGTTGAAACAGGAAACCTCCAGGTGTCTCTGTTAGCGGATGCTAATCAGTTTATCATGCTGATGTTTCATCATCTGCTCTGCGTTTATCAGCAGGTCAGAATGATTCCCTGGATCCTGATGGAGCCTCCATCCTACTCCATCCTACTCCATCCTACTCCATCCTACTCCATCCGCTACGCAGCTTATCAACGTAAACACCAGACTTTTCTCTGAGTCGCTCATTTCAAAAATGTAAACTGTTAAAGTTCATCAGACAGAATCATCTTCCTCAGAGCCAACTGTCGTCTCAAGACATTTTATAAAAAGTCATTTCAAGTCACTGACTCGTATATTCCAGGTGATCCGGTCAACAGGGCATTCAGCTGTTTATTATTTGACTTCATTAAAATAGTTTCTATCTAACAGCCAGCGGAGCATCGAGTCGCTTCAAGACTGATTGATTATTAAATCTCTGATTCATCTCTACATGAAGTATGAGAGCTGATCTGACGTCACAAACCAACAGCAGCAACAATCAGAGAAGAAGAAAAGATCTGAATGTTTCTGTAAGAAAACAGAATTTAACCTCCAACAACCTGCTGCTGAATCCGTGGCAGGAAGTCGATCGGCTTCACTTCCTGTCCATCTGCTGCAGATGTTTGCAGCTCCATGTCTAAAACAGTGGAGTGAAACTCATCCTTAACGGAGGAAACCTCCAACAGAACCAGAACCAGAACCGGGCCAGAACCAGCGGATGTCTGCTGCGATCAACTGGAGGTTTGAGAAGGTGCAGCAGAAGAACTGAACCAGGAGAACTTTGTATATTAGAGAAAAGTAAAAACGGGTGGAATCTGTCCCTGGAGGGCGTCTGCTGCACCACACCTGCTAACCGGGTCGCCAGCAGAACTCTGGGCCGCCAGCAGAACTGCTGAAACATCAAAGAAGCCCCGCCTCCAGGAAGGAATCAGCCAATCAGAATGCCAGACCTGGTGTAGCTTCTGGAAGAGAAAACAAATATTTAACAGCTGAAACAAAAATGCAAATTGGAGAGCAGTAGGAGAGGGAAGTGAGGAAAGAGGTCAGTTTGTCCTCCAGCCGGTAGCATCATAACTACAGAAAAGGCTCAAGATAACCCGACGCTCAGCTTTATCTGAGAGGAAGGTCTAGATGCTGCTAGTGATCTCTGCTGGTTATCTGGTTATCGGCTGGTCAGTGAAATCATCCTGTTGGTTTGTTTCTATCTCCTCTCTGGTCAATTTCAGAGCAGAGTTTGGTTCCGGCCAGGTTTTAATCTTCTGTAATCTTCCAACGGATCAGATTCATCAGGGCTGGAGCCGAGGATCCTGGACCAGAGCAACATCAGAACCGGCTCAGCAGAACAGAACTGGGCAGCTGGAGGTCCAGTTCGACTCGCCCGCTGTTTGGGTTCGACCCGGGTTTATCGGGTCCAAAGCCTGCGGACCCGATAAATCCGGGACGTTGAACCTGAACAACGTCCTGAACAACCTTCTCAAACCTCCAGTTGATCGCGGCAGACATCCGCTGGTTCTGGCCCGGTTCTGGTTCTGGTTCTGTTGGAGGTTTCCTCCGTTAAGGATGAGTTTCACTCCACTGTTTTAGTCAGAACCACATCTGGTCGGTTCACGTCTCTGAATTTAAATCAGCTTAAATCTGAAATTTTCAGACAAACTGGATCTTGTTTTTTATTACCTGGACTTTAGAACCAGACAGGATCTATGTAATGAGTACATTACAATACTGAGTTTCACTTTTTGAATTATTAAATTATAAACATAAATGAACTTCATGACGAAGTAATGATTAATTGTTTTCATGTCACTTGTGAAGATTTATTCATTAAGTCAAATTTAAATTTAAATTCATTTTAGTCTGTTTGTGTCCACAGAGTCACATTCAGGTTCCCTTTCAGGCTAAATCTGTATGATAATTGAGTTTTGTTTGAAGAAATGAAATAAACGTAAAATGCAGCAATATGAAAACGCCCCTAAAGAAAATCCAGTGGCTCTGATTCAGTCTAAATAAAAGATGATACTTTATTGATTTATGTTGTGTTAGTCCCAACACAACAGAAATGAAAAAATATAATAACAATAACAACAATAATAATAATAAACATAGGACTATGAATAACAGCTGTGACAGTGTATCACTCAGTATGAGGCTAAAAATATATTCAACTTTTAAAACCCACAAATCTATAGAATTTATGTATTATGAGGTATTTCATATTTATGTATTAGGTGTTTCATAAGGAAGCAGTTTCAGGAAGCCAGGATCAAATGAAGTCATACATGTCTGAACTCATCTGACCAACCTCACATTACATAAACAAAACCAACAGAAAGGCCGCTTGCTATTGGTCCGTCCACATGTCACTCCAGCAGTGAATTGCATCACTCTTGTAAATGCTGAACTTTGATTGGCCCAGAGCTCTTTACGCCGCCGCCTCCTAGCCCCTGATTGGCTGATTCCAAACATTGCCGAACATGGTAAAGGGAGATTTCGCAATCGCCTGCTGTCCATGTTCCAAACAAAAACAGTGAGAGCGGCCGGAGACGGAATTAAAGTGGCACTTTCTACACCATATCGGTCAGGATAGACGACAGGCTAACCACGCGGTCTCCTGGTGAAGGTAAACTTTGACTTTTTGGCTTAGAACACAGATTTATCCTCGAAGAGCGTTAGCAGCGGGTGCTAACAGGCTAACGGCTAACTGGTTCGGTTAAAATCTGAGAAAATAACCGGTTTCAGACCCGGTTCGGGTCTGAAACCGCGTCTAGCGATCAGCAGGCGGTACTCTGAGCTCAGGGTGTCGGTAAATCAGGGAGGAAACGAGCTGCTTTAATTGAACTAAAAGTTATATCGGTTTCGGAAAATGACCCGTTTAAATCGACGTCGTTCGGCCCAGTTCTCCGGTTCCGTTTAGCTTTATGTAAGGATGTTGGGTCTCGGTTTGGTTTTGAAAAGTGAGGTTTGTGCTGAGACCCGCATGACTCGGAGTTCCCCTCAGTGATGATGCAACAGCAGGCAACAGCCGCTGTTTCACCCGGAGCGAGTTCTGCTACACACAGAGCCGTTCCATAGCAACGCGCCGACCAATCACAACGCGGTGGCTGCTCCACAGCGTAGAGTGACGTCATCAGGAATCTGGATGTTTATTAGACGGAAAAAACATCCAGATATTATCATTAAATGATATTAGTTGTGAATTAATGTTGCTATAGTTTCTATATTTGATTATTCTGAATAGTAAAGAACACAATCAATATCATTCTATAATACTTTCTTCCTTCCAAAAGGAATTTAAATGTTGTCATGACTCATAATTGGGTTGTTGATGGAAGGATCTCCAGGAGCAGTCAGTGTTGCAGGGAATCTGAAGAGGCCTCTGTTGCTTTATGACAGTCTCACTTCAGGGATTATCTGAGCTTCTGCTCTCTGCTGCCATGGTTACGCATCATATCAAAAGTAGGAGCAGAAATACATCCAGAATCAGAGGACAAAATGATCCAAAAACCAATCAGAACCAGGAGAGGTGCTCCAACATGCTGCCACCAGGGCGGCGCTGTTCTACAATTATAATATTATGGTTATTGTTGTGTTGTCCTGCAGACCCGTCCTGCGGTTCTGACCCGTCCGGCTCCGGTCAGACCAGAGCTCCTGCAGGCAGCACATCCAAATGAGCCGGCCGCCACAGCCGAAACTCATCACAGCAGAGCACAACGGCGTGAGCGTCATCCAGAGCCAGGCGCACGCCGCCGCAGCGTCCAACGCAGCGTCCCTCGCCGGACTGCAGCAGGTCCCACAACTCGTCCCCGCCGACCCGTCCGCCGCCGGAGGAAAGGCGGCGCCGCCCAGCAAGATGAAGAAGCCCAGCGTGGACAAGGACAGCGAGGAGTACCGGCAGCGGCGCGAGCGCAACAACCTGGCGGTGAAGAAGAGCCGCATGCGCAGCAAGCAGAAGGCCATGGACACGCAGCAGCGCGTCAACGAGCTGAAGGAGGAGAACGAGCGGCTGGAGGCCAAGATCAAGCTGCTCAGTAAGGAGCTGAGCGTGCTCAAAGACCTCTTCCTGGAGCACGCCCACAACCTGGCCGACAACGTGCAGCCGCCCGCCGACGCCGCCAGCCCCGCCCCCGCCCAGTGAAGGGCGGAGCCTCAGGGCCGCCGGGAAGCTGGCCTCGTCCTACCTCCGTCCCCGTCGTCCCTGGCCCCGCCCCCCCAGTGATGTCACCGGGAGACGGTCGGCCCACGGGTCTGGAGAGACTTCTTGTGGCCGGACCCGGCCTGTGATTGGCCCAGAGAGAAACGGCGTTCGGTCGGACCCGATCATGTGACTTCTGTCTGTTTTTGTTATTATTACTCCACTGCTTTCCGTCATGTTCTGCTGGGTTCTACTGGGACCACTGAACAGAACCTCCAGAACCGCCCCGCCCAATCAGGATCCAGATCATCGTCACGATTGGTGGAGTTTTTGTCTGAGCTGGTTCTGGTTCTGGTTCTGGTTCTGGAGGCAGTAGAACGGGTGAGGGGCAGAGCTTCTTCCTGAGGTCAACTGATGTTTCTCCAGAACTTTGAGGCAGCCCGGTTCTGACTCCACTTGGATCCAGACAGACTCGGTTCATGCGGGACTGGAGCAGGAAGCCCCGCCCCCTCCCGCATGCCCCCACCTGCCCTGCCAGGTGTGTTGGTGTGCAGCACGCTGGGCGGAACCGGGCGGACCCAGACGCCTCGACGGAACCGCAGCTTTGGGTAAATCCAGGTGTAAACGGGTCGGCTCGTTAGCGGTCTGCTAACGGGCCGCCGCCCTGCGGGGGGGAAAGGGTGGAGCCTCAAGGAGCCAGACGCCATGATCACCTGAGGTCTGCGGCCAGATCCCGGTCCGGTTCTGGTTCCCCTGGAGGATTTCAACCTTCCTGTGAAACCAGACGGTCCGACGGGCCGCTTGGTTCTGGTTCTGTGACTCGTCCTGCATCGTTTTCACGTTTCTATGGTCTTTTCTAGTCTCTTGGTCTGCAGCGGCTGCTTGTTGCTATGGAGATGTTTGCATGGAGGGGGGAGGGGGTGTCTGTCAATCAGCTGTTTTATATCTGGGATCGTTTATGTTGTAAATTAAATCTGAGTCTTAAAGTTCAGCCGAGTCCGAGTCTCTGTCCGACCGAAGACCCTGGAACCGCAAACAGGTTCTGTTATTGGGGCATGCCCATAGCAATGCATAGGAGACAGTGACAAAGTCACTGTCATGCATTGCATGGCAGGCACATATTGTTCTTCACCCAATAGAATGTTTCTTTATTATAACTTCTTCTTCCGTGACCGTTAATGCGGCTCGTACCGCTGCGTGCCCACCCACAAAAGTGGTATCGAAACATGCGGCTCGGCGCCGGCATTGGAGCTATTACTTTTATGGGGATTCGGACTTACGATGGCGAAGTAAAAAGCAAAAAACGATCTAAAATTTTTGTCGGTTTGAAACGGCGGGAACTAGAGTGTAGCCGGCGTCTCGTTAGAGTGTGGGAAGCAGAGAGATTTTGACCCCCAAATAAATTTTGAAATTGCCGTCACGCCCACAAATATCGCCCTATCGGTATCAAACTCGGTCAAAACATCGATACGAGTGTCTGCTCCGGTAAAATGTTTTCGAAATTTTCCTAGGGCTTACGGATTTCTGTCAAGGTGCTTTAGAGCGAAGTCATGCGACAGGATTTTCACACCCTCGGCCTCATTGACTTCCATGTATTTCTCAAAAATGTCAAACCTCAGCGCACAACCATTTCTAACTCGTCGCTGTTATTACTGTGAGTGATGTACAGATATGATTCGCGGTACTATCGGAGACGAAAGATAGCCCTCTCATACGCTTCAAACCGTTTTCCGATACGTGCCACGGTTCCCGAACGGGAAGGAGTTGTTCGGAATGGTTTTTCCATTCAAACTGACTGGGTGTCTCACAAAGATAGAATTCTTTCTCCACCTTTCTGTTTCACACACATGACAGTTGGCAGAGGATCCATTACCATAGCAACGGAACACAGCAGGGCCGAGCAGCTGATTAGGACTACAGATTAGGACTACAAATACTCCATATTTGTAGTTTTAAATCAAAATCAGTTAAAACAGAGGGCAGAACTGATATGTAGAACTACTTGCTATATTAACCAATAGATAACTCATTTATGAACACAGCAGGGCCGAGCAGCTGATTAGGACTACAGATTAGGACTACAAATTCTCCATATTTGTAGTTTTAAATAAAAATCAGTTAAAACAGAGGGCAGAACTGACATGTAGAACTACTTGCTGTTTTGACCAATAGATAACTGATTTATCCCAAACACTGTTACTCATAGGATTAGTGTATCCCTTTCAAATGAAGCGTACTGAAAATTTCAAAATAAAAGACCTGAAAATTTTAAAATCACATAATTGCTCTTTGGAGCAAAATATAACTGATTAAACCCAATCACTGTTACACATGGGATTAGTTGGGCCCCTTGAAATGATGATTACTGAAAATTTCAAAATAAAAGCCTTTACATTTTTACATCAGATAATTGTTATTTTCGCAATTGCAAAACTGATTTCACCGAATCAGTGTTACACATGGGATTAGTTGGGCCCTTAGAAACGATGATTACTGAAAATTTCAAAATAAAAGCCCTGAAACTTTTACATCAGTTATTTTTGTTTTGGGCATTTTATAACTCATTTGACCCAATGAATGTTAATCATGGGATTAGTTTGGACATTTAAAATAAAGCTTACTGAAAATTTCAAAATAAAAGCCTTAAAATTCGTCCGTGTCTAGGGCAGCGCCGCAGGCGCTGCAATTATATTATTTTTCATTATCTTTTTCTCTCAGGTTAGGGCTCTGTCTTGCGCAGCAAGACAGAGCATTAGCATTAGCATTTTACCTTAAATAAGGTATTAGCTATGTCTAAAGTATTAGCCATGTTTCGTGTACTAAATGGAGTAAGTCAAATACAGAAAATGCTAGTGATGCCCACATGCTACTGACATTAGCATTTGCTAATGCTAACATTAGCATTTTGGCTAATTTTAGCATATATACTTATTTTAACAGACCGAATGGTGCAAGTCCATGTTAGAAAACATTCTTGTGATTTTTTAGCCAAGCTTAGCATTGATGCTAAGCATCAGAACGCTGGGTCCAATCCGACGGGCACACTTTGGCAGGCCCCGGTTAAATTTCTCCAGGAATTTTCTAGTTATTATTATTATTGTTATTATTATTATTAAATCTGTCGGCTTCCAGCAGTGAAAGTAGTTTGTTTGTTTGTTTGTTGCTAGAATGAAAACTTATAAAATGTAATTTTGTCTCTTAGATTTCAACTTTTTTTTTTTCAGTCATGAACAAACTTTTGTTTTGAAGGAGTCATCAGGAAGCTGTGTAGCTGCTTCTTCCGCATCATGAAGCTCCATGTTCTGTTAGAACCCGGGTCCATCCAGGTTTTGATCATAACCACTGCCAAGGTTTCTGGGATTGACCTTGACCTCTAACCAGGCCGGGATTCTGCTGTTGATCAGAACCGACCCGACCCAACTGAACGTTTAAATGGTTTCTGCAAAGCTTGGTGAGATTTTTACTAGAATCTAATTTACAGCTGATTGCTGGAGCGCTGTAAGGGTTGCTATGCTTTGGGCCGGCCCGCCTTCACTGCGTGAGAGTGTTAGCAGAGGGTTAGCAGAGTGTTAGCAGTGTGTTAGCAGTGAGTGTTAGCAGAGGGTTAGCAGAGTGTTAGCAGTGTGTTAGCAGTGAGTGTTAGCAGAGGGTTAGCAGTGAGTGTTAGCAGAGGGTTAACTGTTTTAGCAGTGTGTGTTAGCAGAGTGTTAGCAGTGTGTGTTAGCAGAGGGTTAACTGTTTTAGCAGTGTGTGTTAGCAGTGTGTGTTAGCAGAGTGTTAGCAGTGTGTTAGCAGAGGGTTAACTGTTTTAGCAGTGTGTGTTAGCAGGAGGTTAGCAGAGGGTTAGCAGTGTGTTAGCAGAGGATTAACAGTGTGTTAGCAGTGAGTGTTAGCAGTGTGTTAGCAGAGGGTTAACAGTGTGTTAGCAATGTGTGTTAGCAGAGGGTTAGTAGTGTGTTAGCAGTGAGTGTTAGCAGTGGGTTAACTGTGTGTTAGCAGAGGGTTAGCAGTGTGTTAGCAGAGGGTTAACAGTGTGTGTTAGCAGAGGGTTAGTAGTGTGTTAGCAGTGTGTGTTAGCAGTGAGTGTTAGCAGAGGGTTAGCAGTGTGTTAGCAGAGGGTTAACAGTGTGTTAGCAGTGTGTGTTAGCAGAGGGTTAGTAGTGTGTTAGCAGTGAGTGTTAGCAGAGGGTTAGCAGAGGGTTAGCAGTGTGTTAGCAGAGGGTTAGCAGTGTGTTAGCAATGTGTGTTAGCAGAGGGTTAGTAGTGTGTTAGCAGTGAGTGTTAGCAGAGGGTTAACAGTGTGTTAGCAGTGTATGTTAGCAGAGGGTTAACAGTGTGTTAGCAGTGTGTGTTAGCAGAGGGTTAGTAGTGTGTTAGCAGTGAGTGTTAGCAGAGGGTTAGCAGAGGGTTAGCAGTGTGTTAGCAGAGGGTTAACAGTGTGTTAGCAGTGTGTGTTAGCAGAGGGTTAGTAGTGTGTTAGCAGTGAGTGTTAGCAGAGGGTTAGCAGAGGGTTAGTAGTGTGTTAGCAGTGAGTGTTAGCAGAGGGTTAGCAGTGGGTTAGCAGAGGGTTAGCAGTGTGTTAGCAGAGGGTTAACAGTGTGTTAGCAGTGAGTGTTAGCAGTGGGTTAGCAGTGTGTTAGCAGTGTGTGTTAGCAGTGAGTGTTAGCAGAGGGTTAGCAGTGAGTGTTAGCAGAGGGTTAGCAGTGGGTTAGCAGTGTGTTAGCAGAGGGTTAGTAGTGTGTTAGCAGTGAGTGTTAGCAGAGGGTTAGCAGAGGGTTAGTAGTGTGTTAGCAGTGAGTGTTAGCAGAGGGTTAGCAGTGGGTTAGCAGAGGGTTAGCAGTGTGTTAGCAGAGGGTTAACAGTGTGTTAGCAGTGAGTGTTAGCAGTGGGTTAGCAGTGTGTTAGCAGTGAGTGTTAGCAGAGGGTTAGCAGTGAGTGTTAGCAGAGGGTTAGCAGTGGGTTAGCAGTGTGTTAGCAGAGGGTTAACAGTGTGTTAGCAGTGAGTGTTAGCAGAGGGTTAGCAGTGTGTTAGCAGTGTGTTAGCAGAGGGTTAGCAGTGTGTTAGCAGAGGGTTAACAGTGTGTTAGCAGTGTGTTAGCAGTGGGTTAGCAGTGTGTTAGCAGAGGGTTAGCAGTGTGTTAGCAGAGGGTTAACAGTGTGTTAGCAGTGAGTGTTAGCAGAGGGTTAGCAGTGAGGGTTAGCAGAGGGTTAGCAGTGTGTTAGCAGAGGGTTAACAGTGTGTTAGCAGTGAGTGTTAGCAGAGGGTTAGCAGTGTGTTAGCAGAGGGTTAACAGTGTGTTAGCAGAGGGTTAACAGTGTGTTAGCAGTGAGTGTTAGCAGAGGGTTAGCAGTGTGTTAGCAGAGGGTTAACAGTGTGTTAGCAGAGGGTTAACAGTGTGTTAGCAGTGAGTGTTAGCAAAGGGTTAGCAGTGTGTTAGCAGTGTGTGTTAGCAGTGAGTGTTAGCAGAGGGTTAGCAGTGAGTGTTAGCAGAGGGTTAGCAGTGGGTTAGCAGTGTGTTAGCAGAGGGTTAACAGTGTGTTAGCAGTGAGTGTTAGCAGAGGGTTAGCAGTGTGTTAGCAGAGGGTTAACAGTGTGTTAGCAGAGGGTTAGCAGTGTGTTAGCAGAGGGTTAGCAGTGTGTTAGCAGAGGGTTAACAGTGTGTTAGCAGTGTGTTAGCAGTGGGTTAGCAGTGTGTTAGCAGAGGGTTAGCAGTGTGTTAGCAGAGGGTTAACAGTGTGTTAGCAGTGAGTGTTAGCAGAGGGTTAGCAGTGAGTGTTAGCAGAGGGTTAGCAGTGTGTTAGCAGAGGGTTAGCAGTGTGTTAGCAGAGGGTTAGCAGTGGGTTAGCAGTGTGTTAGCAGAGGGTTAGCAGTGTGTTAGCAGTGAGTGTTAGCAGAGGGTTAGCAGTGGGTTAGCAGTGTATGGGTGTGCAGACTGATTCAAGCCAGTGTGGTGATTAAAGGTTATCTGAGGTCGTTCTCCTGCAACATCTCACAGTAAATGATTGACAGGATGACATCATCACCAGATGGCAGGTTCAGGTTCTTGTGGCAGGGCAAAGGTCAAGCTGGGCGAGTCAGCAGCTCGGTTCTGCCTGACAGAACTGGTACAACCAGTCCTCTCACCTCATTGTTCCCATAACTACCAGTTAGTCATCCAGTCAGCATCTAAAAATAAACTCACTCTGTGTGTGTGTGTGTGTGAGATGATGATGATGATGATTATATGCCTTTGTGTTCCTACTGGAGGAAGCTGAGCTAAACTGAGCTGTTCTGGTGGCAGCATCATGCTGTGGGACACAGGCATAGTTGGCGAATCCAGGAGCTTCACTGCTAACACACACACACACACACACACCTCTCTCTCTCTCTCAGCCTCCTGGACTCGTTTGTCCTGTGAGAAACATCTGGAATGTTTGTTCAGCTCTTGTTTCCCGGTTTGAGCAGTGAGACGTCTGCCAGGTTTTCCCCTGTGCAGCTTCAGATGCTCGGCTGGTCAGAGGTCAGAGGTCAAGGCTGAATATTTTTGCCTCATCTTCAAACTAAATATTTAGCTGTGAGCTAGTTAAATACTTGGCTAAAAATAAGTGAGAAAGCTAACGATTTAACTTTGAGCTAATTAGTTAGCTTCTAAAATATTTAATTGGGATTATGGCAGTTATAACTAATTAACTCGGTGGAAATATGACTTTGACAAATTAACTCCAGTTTTTTCCGACAGGCTAAAAATAACCCAAATTATTGCTGGCAATGTTTAGAAACGCAGCTGATACCGGACCGGTCCTTCTGGATCTGCTGCCTAGAACTGCTGATGAAGGTCATCATCATCATCATCATCAACGACACAGAGGCAGAAAGATTTCAAGTTTATCTTCTTATTTTAAACTTGTTTCATTCTGGGGCTGCAGGCGTCTGTTAGCGATCATCCTGGGATGAGCTGAAGCCAGTCAGGGAGGAGCGGCGCCCATGATGTCATCATCAGCTTGGCAGCAGCTCAATGCCGCTGATTTATTCAGGCTGTTGCAATGCGCCGGTGCAGGCTGCATGTCAACGAGCTGCAGCGGGGCGGGGGCCGCTCTGAGGCCCCTTCAGCGGGCCGGGGGTCCCTAGACAGAGGAGTCCACCATGACCGCTCAGTCCGGTAGAAATGAAGGGCAGCAGGAAGTGATGCAGGCTGATGTCTGATGCTGGAAGCGGTTTCTGAGCAGCAGAGATTCGTTTCTTTATCCTGTTTCAGTTTAAAACTAAAACCGTTTTGAAGATAATCCAGATGTTTTGGATCTACAGCAGCGATCTGCGTCCCTCCAGATCAGATCTGTTCCCGTCCTTAACATTGAAAAACCATTAGTTGAACAAAGCTGAGTTATAGTTCAGATATTCAATAAATTTTCAATTCATTTCAGGCAAGATCCACACACTCCCGCTTAGCCAGCGGCCATCTTGGAAAAAACGGCATAAAAAGACCCGGTCCTCCAATCCTGAAGGACCAGGGTCAAAGGTCAGCATCCATCCCAAAATGAACAGGCATTATGTGATGGATTATCAGAGCTCCCTTATGGCTTAGAATGGGCTAGTCAAAGTAAATTCATCTTAGTCATTTAGCTTCAAGCTAAATATTTAGCTTCAAAATAAAAGTTTAACTCGAGGCCAAATATTTGTATCTGGAAGTGGACTACCAAAATAAAACTTGTGCCCTTATTTTCAAGTCCACTTCTCTGCAGCTAACAGGAAGCGGGACGGACCGCTGTCAGCCTGTTACCTTATATGGAAATGGGACCATTGCACTCCGGAAGTGAAGGGGGCGCTATTTCCTGTATTATCCATTCCTGTATTTTTTATTCTCTTTTGAAATCTGTGATATATTTTCACCTTTAGGAAAGATTTTCACTCTCAGTATGAATTTGAACTTCTTTATTTATTTCAGCTCAGATCACAGTTTTTAACAGATTCTGTAGCTTTCTGTGTTCTTCTAAATCTGCTCATTAGTCACATCTATTCGGACCTGATACTGTCTCTAGTGGCGGGGGGAGGTAACACAACTAATATAATTACAATGTTATTTATTAATTTTGGCATTACTGGCACTGTAAAAGATAAATTATAAAACACCATATTTGTTCATTTTCTTAAGGCAGTAGAGATAATTAAATGAGATAAACAAAACCTGAAAGTGATTCCAGTTTCACTTGATGACCAACTTGTTGAAACTGAGGCTAATTTTAATTTTCTTGTGTCATTCCTGGACAGTCGGCTCAACTTTGCTGAAAACACTTCCTGTACCTTTAAGAACTGTTCTCAGGGATCCAGTGATCTTAGGGTTACCCAACTAGAGGTTGTTGAGTTAAAATGTTAAAACTTAACATTTATCTTGAGTTTTAACTCAAGTTAAAACAACATTTTAACTCCAGGTTTAACTTTTCATCTCCTCGGCTGGTTTGGTCTCAGGACCTGCAGACTAACAGACAATCTTTTAATAAAACCTTCACTGGCAGGTAGAACAGCAGGTAAATGGTGATGAAACCAAAAACAACTTTATTGTCTCAACTGTTTGCTGGAAGATCCTGGAAGATGGCAGGAGTATTTTATCAGAGAGCATCCATCCTCTGGGTTCATCAGTTTGACCCTCTGAGCTCATGAAGGCCTTACTGTTTTCCTCTGGCAACTAAGAATCTATTAGAAATCATTGATTGACAGGAAAATAATTATTCTTAACCAAACTAAATGATAACATTTACCTGTAGTTTGCTGAGTGTTTTAATCTATTCACAAATTGTTGATAATGTGATTCTATGAATATGATTTATCGTTTCAGTCAAAGCAAAATTTCCACCTTGATGGACTAAATAGTTTCATCTTATTTGTTCCTATATATTAGACTCTACCAACAAGAAGACTCAGAATAACATACATGGCACCGTAAAAACTCGTATCTGTTTAACAACCTGGTTATTTGTTTGTGAACTAAATTGTTTATTGACTTTTGATCAGTTAAATTTCTTATCAATACATTGCAAATGGTATTTTTATTATAGTTGATCATGTTGTTTTTTATGTCTCATTATTTCTTTTGTTCCTCCTATAATTGATGGAAATATATAGATATTATTTATAATGTATACAAGTATTGTTTATGTCATTTAATGAGCTCGACATCTTTAAAAAATAAAGAAATATGGTGTTTTATAAGATATTTATCTTTTACGGTGCCAGTAATGCCGAAATTAATAGTAAATAATAAAGACTTTGTGCTATTCTGATGTAGTAATGTAACTATATTAGTTGTGTTAGTGCCTCTAGTATCAGGCCTGAAAAGATGCGACTTCGGAGTAGATTTAGAAGAACACAGAAAGCTACAGTCAAAATATATTTAGTGTGGAGGTAAATATTTAGCTAGCCCGCTAAATATCAAATGCTTAGCTTGCTAACAAAATTTTTGTTTCAAACTGTAACATTTAGAAATTATGGAGCCTTTAGGGGCCCCAACCATTTTATTACTGTGGACCGGTCAAGACTTGGCTATTTTTCTGTGGCTGGGAGGAAGAGACTGTTAAATAATGCATTGTTTGACGCATATTTAGTTTGAATATGTCCGATGTAAAATCGCGCATACCTAAACCTAAAACTCACAAGTTGTTCTCCTCTCATCTCGTCTCGACCTCTGACTCTCTCTGGTCGCTATGGTAACATATCCCTTCACAATAAGATGCCAATGCGCCACAAACATTTTACTTTGGTGAACATTTTACCTCAGGATAAGGACTAATGGAGCCCTGAGCTGGTTTCTCCATCTGGGAGATGAGAGACACTGAAGTGATGCTGATGCTCAGGGAGCCACCTGGTCGCTATGGTGATGCAGTTTGAAGCTTCACGGCCTCATTAACATCCGGTCACCAGGTGATGCAGAGCAGCTCGGACTGGGAATCAACCCACCGGGATAAATCCATCCTCCTGCCTCTCTGGGCCTTTTCCCTTCAGAGAAACTTTCCAAATAATCTGATCTGATTCTGATCATTTTGCTGCTTGTGGATCAATGTTGGCAGCAAGATGCAACCCAGAGAATCCGTTAAAGGACTTTCAAAATAAAAGATCCTCCAGACTCACATAATACATAAAACGGAAATATTTAATGATCTCTTGCGTGGCCCGGTACCGGTCCGTGGACCGGGGGTTGGGAGCCACTGGTCTAGGGGACATGGGGGGTAAAAAATTTCTTTTGCGTTCCCTCGCAAAACTGTACTGATCAGTGATGCAGCATAGTTAAATCCTGTCAGCCTTTCTAACGGCGGCCGCTGAACTTTCTGCTTTAATTCAAGGTTATGAGGTTTTTCCATGAATGTTAATGTCTCGTTGTGAAATATCTCAAGTTTTATATATTTTTCTTTCGGCTCTCGGCACCAAAAACCTGATATAAACAGAAACCATCTGTAAGTAGGAAAGAAATAAAAATGTATCCTAATTTTGATTATTTCTGAGTTATTATTGCAGGTAATCAGTCATCTGACAGTTTTGAAGTACAGCTGCCACCTTAAGAAAAGCTGACAGGATTTGACTATGCTGCATAACTGATCAGTAGATTATTGCAAGGTAACGCAAAAGAAATGTTCCCCCATGTCCCTATTCATTCATTTTATTGAAATGAATCAATAAAATGTGATTTTAAAATATGATTTTTCTCTGACTAAACAACTCATATTATTGCTGATCATTTCTGGCCTTTAAGGGTGAATAAAGTGAAACCAGAAGAATAAAGTCAGGCTTCCAGCTGTGAGCTTCTGATGGGTCTCCATGGTGACCTCTGACCCTTCCTGCAGGTAGCAGCCTGACGTTCTTGTTTCCCAGCATGCGGTGGGAAGTGGACTCCTTCTGCACCCAGAGCGGATCAGAACCGGGTGGAACCGGTCTGCCCTGCGCCGCTGTGGGTGTCATGACTTACAGCTCTGGAGGTAATTGCTTCATTGGCTGCTGCTGCATCGCATTAAAGCCGAACCATAACTCAGCACTGCGGCCTGGCAGGGCGCAGCGCTGCGGCTAGGCTAGGCTAGCAGCAGGTAACCTGCTCTGACAGCTTTCTGATGAGGTCACATGATTGACGGAGCGCCAGCTGCCGCAGCAGCTCATAAATCTGCTGCTGATCAAGCTGCAAGGGATTATGGGAGGCTGGCTGAGCCGCAAAGCGACGAGAGGAATCGGATGGATCCCAGGAGGATCAGGAGGAGACGGGAAGGCCGTAGAGACACAGACTGCTCAGCATTCACAGCAAGGCCGGCCACCTGCTGGTGGTACAGGTGAGCTGATGGCTCTGTGGCTCCCCCTGCAGGCAGGTGGAGGACCTGGCTCAGGACAGAGAGTCCAGATCTCACAATAACCTCCGATTTAAAGCAGCAACTCGGCATGAAAATCCAGACAGAGGGGGAAAGGTGAAAGGTCACCAGGCCGGGAGTCGAACCGCTGACACCGGCCTGAGACCTCTGCCTACGATTCTCAGAGTCCTGTACTCTGATGCCGCCGCCGCCGCCGCCATGTTTTTATCATGTGAAGAAACATTTTGATTTTACTTTAATTTCTTAATTAATGGAAATGACGACATTAAAAATTATATTTTATCAACATAAATCGACAAATTTAGCAGAAACTCAACAAAGATTTGGGTCATCAGTAATGGAAACGCAGCTCGACTGGAGAATCTTTTCCTGAAGGTGGCGCTGCTGGGAAAACAGCGACTGGGTGAAGTTAAAGAAATAAAATCATCCACAACAAAAAACTGTTCTATTCCTTTAAGAAATGTTATTTTCGGTCAGTTTAAACGGTAAATGTGTGTGTGGGTTGGAGCCATTTCTGTCTGCAGTGTGATGGTGAACAGAAATGCTGCTTTGTGCTGCAGAATGAATGGAAGTTAATGGAAAGTCCCCACAAGACATGAAAACACGACTCTGTGTGTGTGTGTGACCTCTGAACACATCAGTGTGTGTCTGCGGGGGGGTCTGCCCAGGGACCTTTGAGCAACACTGCAAGCGTGCTGTTCACGTGTCGTCTGCATCGCCGTGGCGACTGGGAGCTCGGCCAATCCAGTTGGCCGTCTGCCTGCAGCGGCGCTGACCTCAGCAGGAGGAAGAGGAGGATGAAGGCCGTCCAAGTGGAGGAGAAGGGAGAGGCTTCTGGGCTCTGATTGGCTGCAACAGACGCCACGGTTACCTGGACAGGTGAGGGTTCTGCGGATCAGAACCAGACGGCGTGTTGATCCTCTCACCTCCAAGCTTTCCGGCCGCCATCGAGTCCAACAGGAGAGACGGGGCCCCGGCGGCCATTTTGGATCCAGACCCGTCAGTTTTCCAGCTGAGTCGCCTGCTGGATCCAACCAGCATCTCGGTTCTTCCACATCCAGTTAATCAGCACCAGGCGGCTGCACTGATCCTGCTCTTCCACTAAACATGAGTTATTTCATCTGAGCAGCTGCAGTTGTTATGAAGAGGCCGTAAATCTAGTCTAGTCAAATCACAGACGCGTGGAAACTCGAGCCTTGTTCATCAGAACCAGAGAAGCTGCTAAACGGACCTGAACTGGTTCAGCAGCAGGACCGTTTAGATTTAACCAGAACTTTCTGTGAGTTAAATGCCATTTTAGACTCTTCTGGGGTCAAATCCTGACTGAGGGTCAAAGGTTGCCTTCCATCCCTCCTAAATGAACTGAAGGACTTTAAAACTTTTGAGCCTTTTCCAGTTTATATGTGAGCAGCCATGTTGCTAAAGGAGCTGCAGATTGCTAAAACTCATGTTAGCATGATGCTATGCTAACATAGCATCATGCTAACTGCATGTTGCTACACTAATGTAGCATCTTAGGTTGAACTCAGTATTTTCCTGGTATCGTACTGGTCAGGTGTTTACAGTTCTGCTTCAATGTTGCCATGCAAATTTCTGAGTTTGAATTATTGACTCCAAACTATTGATTATTGAAAAATGATTTTAATTCTGCAGTTTGTTTCAACAATTTTTTAACGTATTTAACATGTAGTGCAGTAGATTTTCCACTGTAATTTCTGTTTTTAATATAAATATAATAACATGAATTTACCAGCAAATGTAAAAATACAGAAAATATCAGTTTGGATTAAAAGAAATGTGAGTAAATTAAACTTTTAAAATTACAGAAAAAACATTTGTTTTAGCGTCGATGGAAATGTTGGCAAAGCGAAATGTTTTGGTGACGAGGCTCTCCGCCTCCGTCCTGATTGGACGGAGCGGCTGCTCGGTTCGTCTCAGTGAAGCTGATGTCACATGGTTTCCATGGAAACTGTGATGCAGAGGGCTAAACATCAGAACAGATCAAGTTCGTGCGTTCAGCATCCTGAGGCGACAGGAGCTTCATCAGCGCAGACCGAGCATCTGCGGGACTGAGACCGTCTCCTCAGCCCTGCAGTTAACCCTCTCTGTCACTTACCTGTTGGTTGCCATGGTTACAGGACGCAGGAGCCTGGACTGTTCACAATTCATGCAGGAATACGATCATGTCTGAAACTGTCAGGAGGCACGGTTGCCATGGTTACAGCAGGTTACCGACAGGAGCTGCAGGTGAGATGAACAGGAACCTCTGGTTCTGCTGAAACCCACCAGAGATCCAGAAGAGTCCAGATCTAGGATCAGATCTTGGCTCCAGCTGATGCAGGGAGCTGCCGGTTGTTTGGACCGGTTCTGGTCCTGGGGGACGGAGCGCTGCGCCTCCCGGAGCCGCTCCGTCAGCAGCGCCTCGTTAATCACTTCATCGCCGGCCCCGCTCCCCCGGGGGCGGCGATGCAGAAACACACGGCTCAGAGTGTGAGGAAGAGGAGGCAGAGGAGGAAGAACAAGGAGGCCCGGCTGCTTGAGCAACCCACCGCCACCCCTAACCCACTTCCTGTAAGCTCTGATTGGCCCAGGAAGTGGGGGAAAGGTCGGGGGGGCAGCCCCCTCTGAGCTGAGGCTCTGAGCGAGGCGTGCAGCCGGGGTCAAGAGGTCAAATCCCAGCAGGGTTGGTCAATAGGTGGAGTGAGAGCCAACAAGATGAAGACTGCTGCTGGGCCGTCCCAGTTACTACTGGAACCAGTGGAGGGACAAACTGGAACCAGTGGAGGGATGTTGTCCATCATGGAAGAACTGAAGTTATTATCTTTGGACCTAAAGGGGAACAATCTAGAACTATGGATCTAGAGTCAGCTTTAGATCTTCCAGCTGTAAACCAGAGATCAGGCTGACCTCTGACCTCTGACCTGACCCTTGGGTTCCACAGTGGGCCTTCTAGCAGCTGCAGAACAGAGACTAAAGTCTCAGATCAGAGAAACTCATCAAGTTTTCATTAAAGATCTGCTGCTGGATCAACCTTCAGACCGCTCAGGTTCTGGTTCAGGTTCTGGTTCAGGTTCTGGTTCCGGTTCCGGTTCAGGTTCTGGTTCCGGTTCAGGTTCTGGTTCAGGTTCTGGTTCCGGTTCCGGTTCAGGTTCTGGTTCTGGTTCTGGTTCTGGTTCCGGTTCAGGTTCTGGTTCAGGTTCTGGTTCCGGTTCCGGTTCCGGTTCAGGTTCTGGTTCTGGTTCCGGTTCAGGTTCCGGTTCAGGTTCTGGTTCTGGTTCTGGTTTCGGTTCCGGTTCCGGTTCAGGTTCTGGTTCCGGTTCCGGTTCCGGTTCAGGTTCTGGTTCTGGTTCTGGTTCTGGTTCCGGTTCCGGTTCAGGTTCTGGTTCCGGTTCAGGTTCTGGTTCTGGTTCTGGTTCTGGTTTCGGTTCCGGTTCCGGTTCCGGTTCAGGTTCTGGTTCTGGTTCAGGTTCTGGTTCTGGTTCCGGTTCCGGTTCAGGTTCTGGTTCCGGTTCCGGTTCCGGTTCCGGTTCAGGTTCTGGTTCCGGTTCAGGTTCTGGTTCTGGTTCTGGTTCTGGTTCAGGTTCTGGTTCTGGTTCTGGTTCCGGTTCCGGTTCAGGTTCTGGTTCTGGTTCCGGTTCCGGTTCCGGTTCAGGTTCTGGTTCCGGTTCAGGTTCTGGTTCAGGTTCTGGTTCCGGTTCAGGTTCTGGTTCTGGTTCTGGTTCCGGTTCAGGTTCTGGTTCAGGTTCTGGTTCCGGTTCCGGTTCAGGTTCTGGTTCCGGTTCAGGTTCTGGTTCAGGTTCTGGTTCCGGTTCCGGTTCAGGTTCTGGTTCTGGTTCTGGTTCTGGTTCCGGTTCAGGTTCTGGTTCCGGTTCCGGTTCCGGTTCAGGTTCTGGTTCCGGTTCAGGTTCTGGTTCTGGTTCTGGTTTCGGTTCCGGTTCCGGTTCCGGTTCCGGTTCAGGTTCTGGTTCTGGTTCTGGTTCCGGTTCCGGTTCAGGTTCTGGTTCAGGTTCTGGTTCTGGTTCTGGTTCTGGTTCCGGTTCCGGTTCAGGTTCTGGTTCCGGTTCAGGTTCTGGTTCTGGTTCTGGTTCAGGTTCAGGTTCAGGTTCTGGTTCTGGTTCTGGTTCCGGTTCCGGTTCAGGTTCTGGTTCTGGTTCCGGTTCCGGTTCAGGTTCCGGTTCCGGTTCAGGTTCTGGTTCAGGTTCTGGTTCCGGTTCCGGTTCAGGTTCTGGTTCCGGTTCAGGTTCTGGTTCTGGTTCAGGTTCCGGTTCCGGTTCCGGTTCCGGTTCAGGTTCTGGTTCAGGTTCAGGTTCTGGTTCTGGTTCTGGTTCTGGTTCCGGTTCAGGTTCTGGTTCTGGTTCTGGTTCCGGTTCCGGTTCCGGTTCAGGTTCTGGTTCTGGTTCAGGTTCTGGTTCTGGTTCTGGTTCCGGTTCAGGTTCTGGTTCTGGTTCCGGTTCCGGTTCAGGTTCTGGTTCTGGTTCAGGTTCCGGTTCAGGTTCTGGTTCTGGTTCCGGTTCAGGTTCTGGTTCTGGTTCTGGTTCCGGTTCAGGTTCTGGTTCTGGAACTGCCTTGTTGCTGAAATGTTTTTCACTAGGAAACTGGACTGCAGAGCACAATGGCCTAGTCAAAGTCCTGAGTTAATGCTGTGGGGAGTTGGACAGTTAAAGTCTTTCTGGTGTTTGGATACATCTGAACATTAAAAAGACCAAATATTTTTGAGTTTCTGTTTCTAATGATCCCAGATCCAACATGTGACAGAACCACCTGCTGCTGGACCGCACCGACCCGCCGCAGAACATCAGGGCCGGGTTAGAGGTCACCCAGGGTCAGGAGCTCTCCGTCTGCCCAGCGCTCGTCTTGCATAAGTCCAGGACGCCCGGGCCGTCCGTCCTGCTATGAGGACGTCTGTCTTGCCTCTGGAAGCCGGACCAGAGGTTGAGAAACAGCAGCCGGGAGGTTCTGGAGGTTCCGCTGATCCGAGGGAGAAAGAGCCGAGTCAGCAGGACGGGGGCCGGAGGGAGGAATTTACCTCCAGTGCTTCATCAGCCTGGCAGGTTGCCAGCCTCCAGTTGCTCCTCCAGGCTGAGATGCGTTCAGGTTTTAACCAGAAACAGGAAAACATCAGTCTGTGAACACAGCCTGGGGTCAGAGGTCATTCACCTGAACACTGAGCACTTCCTGGCTCACGCTAACATGTTAACAACTTCAGCTATTAAAGTCAACAAAGGATCAAAGCATTTGGACACTTTAATTAGGACGAAACAACTAACGTGCAGAGAATCCATATTTATTTTAACTGTTTTTTTCCTTTTGAAAGGAAATTTAAATTTTCCGTTTTGGTTTGTTAATAATATCTTTGAGTCATAATTTAACCTTTAAACATCTTTTAACTCAAAGACACTTTGACCGACTAACCGACCGACTGACTGACTGACCGACCGACTGACCGACTGACTGACTGACCGACCGACTAACCGACCGACCGACTAACCGACCGACTGACTGACTGACCGACCGACTAACCGACCGACCGACTGACTGACCAACCGACTGACCGACTGACCGACTGACTAACCGACCGACTGACCGACTGACTGACCGACCGACTGACTGACCGACTGACTGACCGACTGACTGACTGACCGACCGACTGACCGACTGACTGACTGACCGACTGACCGACTGACTGACTGACCGACCGACTGACTGACTGACCGACTGACTGACTGACTGACCGACTGACTGACTGACTGACTGACCGACCGACTGACGACTGACCTGACTGACCGACTGACTGACTGACCGACCGACTGACTGACCAACCGACTGAACCGACCGACCGACTGACTGACCGACCGACTGACTGACTGACCGACTGACCGACTGACTGACTGACTGACCGACTGACTAACCGACCGACTGACCGACTGACTAACCGACCGACTGACTGACCGACTGACTGACCGACCAGCAGGTGAATGAAGTGACCGTCATCTGACTGATGACTGCCACTGACTGACTGACTGACTAGACGACCGACTGACCAGACTGATGACTGTGACTGATCTCCACGTCTGACTGACGAGGCTGAACCGACTGACGATCTGACTGACTGACTACTGACTCACCAGCAGGTGAATCGTACAGTGATCCGTCCAGGTTCTGACTGCAGCGCCAGCTGAACCAGACTGCATGGTCTATTATAGAAGACCATGGCAAGTGAGAGTAAGTCCTTGTGAGGTCTTGCCACTCTGACAGGTATGATCAGATAGATCGATAAGAGACCTGCAGATAATCTAACGGTAGACTGGGATGCTGCACTGTGTGAGTGTAGGTCAGTGAGTCTAATGCGTCTCTAGTGTCTTTCATCACGATGTGCTTACTTGCAAGTCTGTCTGGTTGGCGGTACCATGGCAATGGCCGTGGGACCGAGGAGCCGTGGAGCGCTGCTGCCCCCTGCTGGAGCTGCCATGAACTGCACCGTGTGATCAGGTCACTTTGATTGTTTGTTAAAAATCCATCATCAATAGAAGGAGGTCTTCTGCTGACTGACTGTAAAATCATCCTACATGCATCCATATGATAATTATAATACATTAGTATCGCTCATTTTCATTCACTTATTGCAAGACAAATAATCATTTATCAATTCCAACACGTTAATTGCAATAATTTAGATTATGTCATTAATCTCTGAACTGCTGATTCCCTTCAGAACATCAACGTGACTCAGAAAGTTCTGCGTAGTTAAAGAAGAAAGTTTTGGATGAAGAACCACTTTCTTAAAACAAGTTTATATTTTACAACTGTACGCATGCACAATCAGGCTCTGTTCCCAGATATTGTGATGCAGCCGAACAAAAAGATTCATTTGAAAATGTCACAGATTTCATACAAAACAGATTCCTAAAGAAACAAGAAAAATCATTCAATTCTATTTAAAATCCTTCATTTATCTCCAAATTGAAGAGAACTGTTGTAACTCGGATGATCCTAGAATCACCACAGAGTTGGCGTGAACGGTGATGCTGTGGGCCGGAACCATCTCCAGTAGCAGTCAGTGGCCTCCTCATCAGGTCCTCTGGGACCAGGGTCAAAGTTCACGGTTCATCTGAGCTTTTGAGATTCTTATCAGCTGCTCCCAGCTGTAAAAACACCTCGTTGCTATGGTTACGCAACATAACAACATTGCGAAAGTAAAAAGGTAAAAGCAGAAATTGTTCCAGCTGCTCAGCATCCAGCAGAGCCGCTCCAACATGCTGCCACCAGGAGGCGCTGAGAGGAGAAACGCTCACAAAGGATAACAGGAAGATTCATAACGAGGTGAAAATCACTGATGAAGAATTAAAAGGCAAAACTCCGGAGGATAGCAGGACTGACAAGACGAAACCTTAAAATAAAAATGAAATTAAACCAGACATAGCGGGTGAAGAAAATAAAACATTAGCAGTAGCTGTCGATGCAGTGCTTCAGCCGCCAGAGGGCGCCGTGGAGCCGCTCCCCGCTCTGTTAGGGTTACGGTAATAAAGTTTTTAAACTGATCCCAGAGCAGCTGCACGCGACTCTCTGAGCTCATGATGTCATTCTGATGTGAGCAAAGAGCCTCACCACCAAACCGGAACTTCCAGGATACTCCTTCACATTAAAAGCCTGATGTTGACCGTGATGGATCCTGGAAAACATGTGAACATATAAAGTTACCCAGAAGTTCTGCAGGTTCTGCAGGACTGAAGCAGAAGCAGCTGTTTACGGTGAAGCCATCAAATCGTCGCTTCTGTTTCTGCTGGACGTTAAAGATGAGAACTGGTTCTGATCCAGTTCTCCTGCTGGTGTTCAGGTTAGCGTCCTGTGAGTTCAAGTTGGCATAGATTTATTTCAGGTTTATATTTCTGCCTCTTCTGGAGTTCAGATAAACCGATCTGAACGGCCAGCAGCAGAACTGGATCAGAACCAGACCCAGAACTCCCTTTGAAATGGAGATGAGAGAATATTTTCAGTTTGCTCAGCAGGATTTAAATCCTAAATAGTACATTTAAAACAGTTTTCTGTATTTGTGTTAAATGTGATCAAGCAGAAAACTTTTTATATTTTTAATTGTGGAGGTCTGAACCTGCCAAAATGATCAATAATTGGCTTAATATTTATTAAGCCATTTTAATGTGGCAAAAATTCGACACATAGAAAAAAAAAATGTGAATTTGTCCAACTTAATTATATAATATGTATTATATCTGAATATTGACAAATTGTGTTATAGTTTGCTGAAGTATTTCACTGAGATTACCACCATTATCTAAGTCAGTGGTTCCCAGAGATTTTCTGCCCCCCCATGGATTACAATAAAATCAAAAACAAAAATCAAATGAAGAATCAACTGGACTCATCGTCCAACCAGACATAATCCTAAACACACATTTTGTTTTCAACTCCACTGAAGTTTATTTCACACTTTAGGTTGAGATAAAACAAACGATCACTATCTTTACAGTGAAACACTCTTGTGTAACTGTTTTTTTTTCATTCATTCGTTGCCCTGCAGTGGCACCGCGCTCCCGATCAGCTCCTCTACGGTGGTGGATGTTTTCCAGCCTCCATCACGGAGAGCATTTTTCTTATTATTTTCCTTGTTTTCTTTTAACTTCATTATTTTAGTCATACATTAATTTATTTTGTAGTCTATCATATATAAGCAGTGAAGTCATGAAGTGACGTGTTGCTCAGATTATGAAGAGAAGCCATCTTTGATTTCACCTCTTTATTATTTTGAATCGGAAAATCAAATGAAATTTATTCAGCTGGATTTAAGACCTCTGCTCGGATGAGCTTTATTCTGAAAGGCCAAACCGGATGTAGTCTCTGGTTATGCCTGATAAAATGCCAGTTCCAAATATGGGCCTGACGTCAGCGCTAGGCCCCGCCCCTTCGTCCTCCTGCTCTCCGCTTCATTTAAACTTTCCTCCGCGGCGCAGTGAGTCGCGCCGACTCTCCCTCCGCAGCACAGCCGCAGTCTGGTCGCTGACTCTCGGCCATGGCTTCCGTCACCTGCCGGGTCCAGTACCTGGAGGACTCGGACCCGTTCATCTGCACGAACTTTCCCGAACCGCGGAGACCTCCGACTGTCTCCCTGGAGGAGGACCAGCCGCTGAGCGAGCAGATCTCCGGGATCCACAAGCTGCTCGGGGCGCCGCTGAAGGTGGGTCACACTCCGAACCGGGCCGGAACCGGCATCAGAGTGAGCTTAGTGCTAGAACCTGTCAGGTGAGGCGCATGGAGGGTGACGTCATGATGAGTAATTACACAAAACCAGTGTGGTCCAGTGAAAGGTTCACCTGGACAGGTGAGTCCGGAGGAGCAGGAAGTCCCGCCTCTTTACTGACCGGAAACACGTCAGATAAATCTGAACCTCTTCAGCAGCAGAGGCCCGGTCCAAACCGGGTCAGAACCGGGATCCAAACACAGCAGCCGGTCCACAGCACAGGGCTGGTGGGACATTCGGAGAGCAGAACCAGAACAATCTGAACCGAAGCTGGAAACCAGAGTGGACCAGAACCGGTTCTGTTGAGACGATTCCGGGTCTGTGGCGGTTCTGCTGGATCTTCTCCTGGTTCTGGAGGTTCTGATGTTTCTGTGTTGGGCTGTCAGAGACTTTCTGTTCTGATCTGGGTCAAAGTTTCTGCTCACCTGTTGAGCAACCAGGAGAACGGAGGGGGCGGGGCTTCCAGCAGGCTGGCCTCCACCTGGGCAGGTAGAGCAGGGGGCGGGGCTTCAGGGAGCTTCAGCTGATTGGTCCTTCAGGCTGCAGCTTTCAGTGCCGAAATCCGTCCTGCACAGGAAACGACCAGTCTGAGGACGATCCTCCCAGTCTCTCTCCCAGTCCCTCTCCCAGTCCCTCTCCCAGTCCCTCTCCCAGTCCCTCTCCCAGTCTCTCTCCCGGTCTCTCTCCCAGTCCCTCTCCCAGTCCCTCTCCCAGTCCCTCTCCCAGTCCCTCTCCCAGTCTCTCTCCCGGTCCCTCTCCCAGTCCCTCTCCCAGTCTCTCTCCCGGTCTCTCTCCCAGTCCTCCTGTTCCTGACAGATTTTTTCCGTTTTGCCAAACAGGAAGTGAATGAAGTCCTGCGAAATGATTCAGAGGCGACACAATGTGGAGCCAGAGGTCAAAGGTCAGAGTCCTCAGATGGACCTGCATGACCTGAACCCACCAGAACCAGAACCTGTTGGTCCCTAGACCAGGAACTGGGTCACCTTCAATCTTTGAACCCTTTAACTGCAGAAATACTTAAAAAAAAAACAAGTTTCTGTTTATCACAGTGAGAGATGATGATGATGATGATGATGATGATTATTTAATCTTTAAATTATCAGAAAAATGTCCAGATTTTCTTTATGATCATAAAATGCATCAGAACTGAAAACACCTATTTTCTTACGGGCTGTAAACGCATCGTTAAACTTCATGACAAGTCAGACCTGTTAGGGTCCAGTCTGCGGTGAGGCGTTTGAGGCCTGCAGGAATGTCAGACCTCTGTTCCCATCATGCCTTGGGGCCGGTCCTGCAGCCTGGGAGGCTGTGAGGTCTTCATCCTTTTCCTCGCCCCCAACAGGAAGTGGGCGGGGCAGCCGATAAGCTAACTGCTGCCTTTCCTTCCTGTTCAAAGGATTAAAGGAACAGTCCGCCTTTGTCCTCTGCTGGACGGGTCGACCCGGTGGTTCTGATCAGAACCTGGACCCGATCAGACTTCTGGTCCACATCTAACTGTCTGAAGCTCCTCCTCGATCAGACCACAGGTGCCGCTACACCTGGACGCCTGAGGCTCGTCGCCTGTTCAGGAGATTTTCTGGGTTTTCACAAATTTTTATCGATAGCCTGTAATAAGCCTCTAAATGATCAATCTCCAGATTTATCTCTTTGCTCTGTTTCATAATGATTTCTGATCATATTAAAAACAAAACGGGCCACGCCCAGTATCTTGGCCACGCCCACTGTCAGCTTACGAAGCCTTCAGATCTGCAGATTTAACATTTGATTTGTTGGTTTCAACACTTAAAGTTCACTTTCTAAAACTGTAAAAAAAAAATTTTAAAAACACACAAAAAATAACAAGTGTGATTTTTGTTACTATGGTTACTATCTGATCCACAAGTTTACTGGCTGGTTCTGGTTCAGTCCAGTTGCTTCAGAACCACCAACTGGAAGACAGAGCTGATTATTATGGGCCGGGATTCGAACCCAGAACCTCCCTGCTTCCACCACAGCAACACTGTGGACCAAACTGGGTCCAAAAGAACCAAACATCCTGGTCCAATAGAACTGGGCCGAACTGGGCCGCTGAATGTTTCCAAACCTCATGAAACCTGAGAATCCGTTTCTAAAGCTGGGCAGTGAGCTCAGTGTGATAAACCAGACCAGAACCAGAACCAACATGCTGCAGTTACTGCATCGCTTTAAAATGTGGAGCTGAGCTTCATCACCCTCCTTTTCCTCAGCTCCCGTCCAGAAATAGCAGGCAGAATGTGGTTCCACTGGTTCTACTGGTCCAGAACCTCTGTCTGTGCTGCTTGACTGGCTGAGGTCCGATTGGAACCAGGAGAACTGGAGACGATTACTGGACCAGATTGGACATCGCTAGAGAAAGGGTTCTGGATCAGGAGTTTCTGGTTCTGATGGAGTTTGGGTTGTGACCTTTTGCATTCTTGATCCTTCTGGGTCCGGTTGAGTTGGTTCTGTTTGTTGTGGCAGCAGTCACTGCTGGATCTGTTTACGATGCACGCGCACGCACACACACACGTTTGTGCAGCTATCTTTGCAGGGACTTTCCATTCATTTCTACAGCCTAACCCTTATCCTTATCTTAACCCTAACCATTACATACCTAACCCTAGCCCTAACCAAAACTCAATTCACACCTTAGTCCTAAATCTGACCCCTGACCCAGAAACAGCGTTTCCCCTTGTGGGGACCAGGCTTCAGTCCCCGCAAGGAGCAGTGGGTCCCCACAGTGTAGTGTCAGGAACATGGTCCCCACAAGGTATTTGAAACAAACGCACACACACACACACACACACACACACTCTCTCTTTCTTTCTGGTTCTGACGACGCTGCTGCAAAATGATTCATAATCTATAAATAAATAACTGAAGCCTGGGATCTTCAATATTTTCCAGCTTGAGTCTCTATATTTATATTTATATTATTTTAATATAAATAATCCACAGTTTGTTTATTTAATGTTTTTATTCCTGATTAAATCACTCAGATAAGTTACATCCAGCTAGTTGGTGGGGGCCAACATCCAGCTAGCTGGTTGGCGGTTAACATCCAGCTAGCTGGTTGGCGGCTAACATCCAGCTAGTTGGTGGGGGCCAACATCCAGCTAGCTGGTTGGCGGTTAACATCCAGCTAGCTGGTTGGCGGCTAACATCCAGCTAGCTGGTTGGCGGCTAACATCCAGCTAGCTGGTTGGCGGTTAACATCCAGCTAGCTGGTTGGCGGTTAACATCCAGCTAGCTGGTTGGCGGCTAACATCCAGCTAGCTGGTTGGCGGCTAACATCCAGCTAGCTGGTTGGCGGCTAACATCCAGCTAGTTGGTGGGGGCCAACATCCAGCTAGCTGGTTGGCGGTTAACATCCAGCTAGCTGGTTGGCGGCTAACATCCAGCTAGCTGGTTGGCGGCTAACATCCAGCTAGCTGGTTGGCGGTTAACATCCAGCTAGCTGGTTGGCGGCTAACATCCAGCTAGCTGGTTGGCGGTTAACATCCAGCTAGCTGGTTGGCGGTTAACATCCAGCTAGCTGGTTGGCGGCTAACATCCAGCTAGTTGGTGGGGGCCAACATCCAGCTAGCTGGTTGGCGGTTAACATCCAGCTAGCTGGTTGGCGGCTAACATCCAGCTAGTTGGTGGGGGCCAACATCCAGCTAGCTGGTTGGCGGTTAACATCCAGCTAGCTGGTTGGCGGTTAACATCCAGCTAGCTGGTTGGCGGCTAACATCCAGCTAGTTGGTGGGGGCCAACATCCAGCTAGCTGGTTGGCGGCTAACATCCAGCTAGTTGGTAGGGGACTAACAGATCCGGTTGTGTTGCAGCTGGAGGACTGCGCCCTGCAGGTGTCTCCCAGTGGGACGTACCTGGACCTGGACTCATCTCTGGCGGAGCAGCGGGACGAGCTGGACACCTTCTACCAGGACCTGGCGTGAGTCTGAGCCCTGACCCTGGCTGCTGTAGTACCAGAACCGACACTGGGTTCTGACCGTGTCTCTGTTTCCACAGAAAGGGCAGGAAGCCGATTCTGGTCCTGAGGACGCAGCTCTCCGTGCGCGTTCACCTCATCCTGGGTAAATGTTTCCGTCTGCTGACTCACAGGAAAGGCAGGCAGAGTTTCCTCTGACTCAGCCGGTTCTGTTGGGTCGCCTGGTTCTGGAGCCTCTGAGAGGGCTAAACCAAACTTCTGTTTCCATGGAAACCTGAGGACACAAGCCGACGTCTGCAGAGCGAACCAGACCGCATGTTCCTCTGCAGGCGTTCGGGTCCATCAGGACGGGTTCTGATGGTTCTGGTTTTGGTTAATATCTTCAGACAGAAATAACTGATCAGGGAGGAGATCAATCTTTTCATAGAATATCTGACACGTTTTTTTTAATGGAAGTTACAATCTGCAGCTTCAACCAAATGCTTGTGATTTTAATGTTTCATTATTTAAACCTTCATGATGAAATTTTTTATCGATTGTATAAAAAAGCATGAAGAGAAAACCTCAGGAAACTCTTCTGAGCTTCAATCAGATTTAAATGTTCTTCAGTCTGACGGGTTCTTCTAACCGGGTTGAGGTTCTGGTTCTGGTTGTGTGTGCGTTCTGCGCAGCGTGTTTTCTGTGTGTTTCTGTGGAGACTGGGGCTCGGCGCTGCGTTTTATTTTTAGCCTGTTATTTTCTGACCTTATCTGAGCCCAGAAGGCTGCTGCTCTCTTCCTGTTTGTGGCTTCAGTCTCCTCCAGCAGTTTGGATCAGAACCCGTTTGGATCAGAACCGTCCTGGTGTTTTTTCTCCTCTCAGGTTTCCTCTCTGCTCTATTTTTGCCTTAGTTGTTGTGTTTTTGCTCAACCCGGTTAAAGTTCTGGTTCTGGCCTGTTACCAGAACTTCCGGTCTCTGTTGTGTGTGTGTGTCAAACATCCGGGGTTAGGAGCTAAACGCTGGCGGCGCTGCAGCCGGGCCGGTTCTGCAGGTAGCTGACTCGTCTGGATCCGGAGGGGTTCTCTTTGTTTGCAGCAGCTTCAGTCTGTTGGGACAAAGTTTCCCAGAGTTCCTGCTGGCACGGCTGGGGGCGGGGCTTTCCCAGCATGCCTTGCGCCTGCAGGCGCCAGGAACCACTTAGACCCAACTGAACCGGAACCACACACAGACAACAGCTGACCTCTGACTTTTAGGATGCTAGCTGGGCCTGTGGCGTCAGACATGGAGCTGTGACCTCTGACCTCTCAACCTGATTAAAATTAGGATTAAAAAGAAACAGAAATTCTGGCCTGAAAAATCTAAATAAAATAGGATAAAATCTGAATGGATAATTCATGGGCTGTGTGTGTGTGTATTTGTCTGTCTGCGTGGGGGTGTGTGTGTGTGTGTGTGTGTGTCTGCGTGTGTGTGTGTGTCTGGGTGTGTGTGTGTGTGTGGGTGTGTGGGTGTGTGGGTGGTGGAATCCGGTCGATGACCCGCTGAGTCAGGCTGGTATTGAGGAAGAGGAGGGTTCCCAAAAACAACTTGCGTTACCATGACGACACCATGTCCTGAATGAGTTTTGAATCTGGATCCTGTCCACAATCCGGGCCGGTTTCCGGTCTCTGTCCTGAAAACGTCCAGAGCTCCATCAGATGGATGTTGTGCATCAGATTTATGGGCGCTCCAGAAACAAGCGAATACAAAGGTTCCTGCTTGGGATTTCAGTAAAAAAAATGGTTAAGACCGATGTAATTAATAAATGGAAATAAACTCCCAGTCCTAATATTGATATTCTATTCTGGTATGGATGGAGCGGCAAACCAGAACAATACTTCGGATCTCGATCCGTCTGGATCCGTCCTGAAACAAAGCGCAGACGCGCTGTTCCTCTGCTGCTTCTCTTCCTGCTCGGCTTGTTTTTCTCGATTCCCTGCCGGAGATCCAGACGATTGATTGGCTGGAGACCAGTTTGCTGAAGCAGGGAGGCATCTGAAACATGCAGCGCGGAGCAACAGGGCAACGCCCAAGGGACGCCGCCCTGAAGGCCAAAATGTAGCGCCTTATGGTCTCCACCAGGGGCAGCGTGAAGCTGAACGGCAGTGGACCGAGGACTCCGCCTTGAGGAACGCCTTGTTGATATCTGCTCCGACTGGAAACCAGCTGCAGAGAACATCTGGACCCAGTTCTGCTGCTGAGACGGATTCAGAACCAGAACTAGTTCTGTTGGATCACATCACCATTCCGACCAGAGAGACATGGAGGACAGTTCTGTCTGGCTGCGTTCGGACCAGGTTCTCTCCCAGAGAGGGGTCAAAGGTTAAACACCTCTCCGCTGGTGGCCCTTTCAGCCAGAACCCCAGTACCAGAACCAGCAGCCCGGTTCCTTGGGGTGAATTCGTGCTGCTTGACTTAAACAGGAAATGCCTCAGTGGGTTTATCAGCCGCACTTCCTGTTGAGGATAAACAGGAACCTTCATCAGGATGAAGGTTTTGTTCTGCAGGTCGGATCCGGATCCGCTCATCAGCTGCAGATAATAATCCTGATGAATCTCTGCACGTTGCATCTCTGGACCTGCAGAAGTTCGGAGGTTCTGTTCGGGTCGGTTCTGGTCCAGATGAGTAATATTTCATGTTCTCAGTTTGAACATGAAATATATTTATGTGGAAAATTTGGCCGAATGTCGTTCTGGTTCTGGTTCTGGTCAGACGGGTCCTCTGACCTTCAGAATCCTTCACGTAGCTTGTCTTCATCATCCTCGTCTTCCTGCCACCAGTCAGCATGAGCCACCGTCAGCACGCAGGAAGTGATGTCAGCACGCAGGATGTCAGTGGAGGAGAGGAAACTGCAGCTTGTTCTTTGGTTCTGGATGAGCAGCTGGAGTTCTGCTTTGTCTGGATCGAATTACAGTTCAGGACCGGTCAGTTAAAGCTGCAGAACCAGAACCGGCCCGGTTTCCTCTGATCTGTTCTGGTTGGTACTGGTCGGGGTTCTTGCTGAGCCGGGTCAGGTTGGGTCGTTTGCTGGCCCGACTGAGCAGCTGCATTCTGGTTTCAGCGGTGTCAGAGGAAGGAAGCTGATGGCCTGGTTTGCTGGTTCTGACCCAAACAGATCCAGACTCATCTGGACTTTGGTTCAGAGCCAGAAAGAAACGCAGAATGTCCGATAAATCTGGGGAACTCCAAACATGCACCGTTTGGACCCGGCTCCTCATCAGAACCATCTCCGTCTCTGCATGTCGGCGCTTGTTGCTGCAGTTTCATCATCCTCGTCTTCATCATGTCGACTCCTGCTCCGCAGCTCTCAGGAAGTGCCGTGTTTGGACGAGATCTAAACCAACTTCTGTTTCACAACAACCAGCACCGCCAAACTGGGACAGCAGCAGAACCTCTGCTGGTTCTGCACACGGACCGAACCGGACCAGACCTGTGTTTCTGCAGCAGCTGTTGAACCCAGACCGACTCATAGACTCGTTCTGACATTAAACCAGATAAATTGAAACGGTTTGAAGAAGCTGCCAGCAAATATCAAATTGCATATTTTGGATACTTTATTTATCCTGAAGAGGGAAACTCGCATATCGAGCAGCAAAACAGTCATGCAGTAAATCGATAAATAAAAGGCACATAAACATACTTTCACACAAAAGCCCAGTCCTTTTTGGTAAATTATTGGTTTGTAAAAAAAAAAAAAAAACAATAAAAGCATTCCTTTTTTTTTTTTTGTAAGGTTGTAAATTTACCAAATGGTTAATCTGAAAAATTATTTTTTGTTAAAACAACACAAAATAGTAGCCTTGCACACAGGACTGAAACAGGAATTTCTACAGGTTGTTTGCAACAGTGGGTGGAGCTCCAGAGGTCCTCCTCCATTCTCATTGATTGCTGAGGTTGGAGGCGGTCCATAAAGGTCACTGAATTTGATCTGAACTGACCACCTGGCTGTGACATCACTTCCTGTCTCTTCTTGGTTTCCAGAGAGGTTGTACAACTCCAAAGGTCCAGAGCTGAGGCGCTGTCTGTTCTCCCTCAAGCAGCTCTTCCAGGTAACCGCCTGCAGACTCACCTGAGCTACGACCTGACTTCCTGCAGTTCGTACTGCAATTCCCAGCATGCAGCGCTGCTGGTCCTCTGCTGCAGCTCCTCCTGCAGCTGGTAGAGGGCGCAGTCAGCTGGGAGCTGCTCAGCTGCAGCATGGAGCATTCTCCTTCTGCTGCTCCTCCACCTGAACAGCTCCACCTGCTGGACGAGGAGCTCAGCAGGATACGATCTGCAGAGCGGTGGAACGGCTAGTCTGGTGGAGGTCAGAGGTCATCCTGGAACTGCTGCCTTCCAGAATGAACTCAGGAAAAACCCTCTTGACATGATGATGATGAAGATGGTCTGTGTGTCCAGGACGATAAGGATCTGGTCCCAGAGTTCGTAGCGTCTGAAGGCTTGGCGTGTTTCATCAAGGTTGGAGCCGAAGCCGACCACAACTACCAGAACTACATCCTGAGAGGTAAGGCTCCACCCCCTGTGACGTGGCTCCGCCCCTGACACGTGGCTCAGATTCCTGACTAAAATACTAACTGTTTTTCATACCAAATCTAATTTACAGGTTTAATAGATTTTAATTCTTGTTTTCTCTTCTAAAAAATACATTCTAAAAACGCCCATCCTGTGAGTCGTCTGATGAAGTATTACATCCAGACTGAGAAGTTTTCTTTAATTAAAAGAAAAACACTTGAAAATTAAGATAAACTTGTAGAGTAGCGAGCAGCTCAGTGTGATTCTTTCTGTTTCAAAGTTGCTGCTGATGATAACCTGATGCTGATAAGTCAAAAGATGAAGGATTTTCTTATCTGTAAAACTGCGACAAAAGTCACTCCACAAGCATTCCTCATTTTAATGTAACTTTTTTCATTTTCTCATTAAAACTCATTAAGTCACTAATTAATTCTCCTTACATTCCAACTTTATTCTTGTGATTCAAAGAATAAATAAATCAAGGTCCAAATAACCAGAAGCTGTAAAACACGCTTGTTAAACAAGATGGCAGCCGTGGGAGTGATGAAATCACTCTGAACTACAGAAACCAAAGAAGCGCATTGGTGGGAAAAACAGATTAATGGGTTCATTAATTTATCAATGTGTGTCCCAGGCATGTGTTTCAGAGATGGAAACTTTTCCATACGTCTCTGCTGTTATGTTTGGTTCTGATCCAAATGGATCGCTGTTTTAGTCTCGGTCAGACAGGCGTCCTCGTTCCACAGGACGGAAACTTTGCTCTTCACACGTCCAGAGAAGCCACAGAGTGCAGCCTCAGATTATAGCCTAGAGGCTGGGACTGTGGAGACTCATCTGTCTTCCTGTCTGTCCCTCTGTCTGTCCCTCCATCCCCCCGCCCTCCAGCTCTCAGCCAGATCATGCTGTTTGTGGACGGGATGAATGGCGTGATCCACCACCCAGAGACGCTGCAGTGGCTCTACACGCTGACAGGAAGTGTGGTGAGTCAGAACCCAAAATCAACCTGAGACGCCTGATCAGCAGAGTGGTGGTGCCCCCTGCTGGTCAGACAGTGACTCTGCTCCTTCTGTCTCCAGTCTCGCCTGCTGGTGAAAACGGCTCTGAAGCTCCTCATCGTGTTTGTGGAGTATGCCGAGTCCAACAGTCCTCTGCTGATCAGCGCCGTGACAACGGTGGACTCAAAGAGAGGTACACACACACACACACACAGAAACAGAGAGAGACACACACAGAGACATAGGCAGAGACACTTATACATTGTTGTTCTTCTGTGCAAACTTGGGATGTTGTTTTGACTTTCATTAACTGTGTTATCTGCATCCATGTGTAACTAAGAGGTTTCACCTAACCAGTACTTGTTTATTTCTAACTTTATTCTTATTTTCTTTTGACTTAATTAACTAGCACTTCATTCACATCTTACCTCTAATTCAAACTAGTACAGTGCAGTACTAGTTGCATCAAAGTGTGTCCTCACTTTCTACAAGGACCTGAATTTGTGAGTGAAATTGGAGAAAGTTGTCCCCTATAATGGCAAATACAAGTACACACACACACACACACACATGTTTGCGCAGCTATCTTTGCGGGGAATTTCCATTGACTTCCATTCATTTCTACAGCCTAAACTTTACCCTTATCCTACCCTACCCATTATATTCCTAACCCTGACCAAAACTCAATTCACACCTTAGTCCTAAATCTGACCTCTGACCCAAAAACAGCTATTCCCCTTGTGGGGACCAGGCCTCAGTCCCCACAAGGGGCAGTGGATCCCCACAAGGTATTAGAAAGAGACACACAAAGAGACACACACACACTGACAGGGCTCCAACCTAATAGGTGGATGAAGGCCAGACTCCCTCCCAGGTGTGCTGGTGGGGGCTGTTGCTATGGTTACCACTGTGTGTGTTGTAGGTGTGAAGCCCTGGACAAACCTGATGGACGTTCTGGAGGAGAAGAACGGCGCCGACACAGAGCTGCTGGTCTTCACCATGACGCTTATCAACAAGGTACTGTCCCGACCCGGACCAGACCTGACGGGTCTGAACCAGAACCAGACCAGAACCAGAACCAGCCTCTGTCAGCTCATTTCCTGTGTGGTTCTGGTCCAGATTCTGGCGGCGCTGCCGGACCAGGACTCGTTCTACGATGTGACGGACTGCCTGGAGCGTCTGGGTATGGAGGCGGTGGTCCGGAAACACCTGAGCAGCAAGGGGACGGAGCCTGACCTCAAGGCCCAGTTCTCCACCTATGAGGTACCGTTGCCGAGGTCACGTGACCCTTCCGCTTCCTGTCTGCCGACACGTCGCCGCCTGCTGTCTCACGTGTCTCCCGTCCTCCAGGCAGCTCTGCGGCACGAGGACGGAGATGTGGATGACTCCGCCCCCCTTCTCCGAAAGGAGAGGAGAAAGATGGCCGCCGGCGACCAAGAGGGCAGGAGGAGTCGCCGCTCCAGTCAGAACCTGCCGGACTTACTGTCCCCCACTCCGTCCACGCCTGTCCTCTCTCCGTCCTCCACCATATCCTCGCCCAGGCTGGACAGCACCACCTTGTCGCCGCTGTCCTCTGAACCTGGAAGCTCCGCCTCCAGCCCCTCTGGGTCCCCTCGGGGCTCGCCGCTGCCCCCCCACGCTGGATCCGGCGGCGATGTGTCCACCGAGTTGGGGATGAAGTCGCCGTCCAGCCCGTAAGTCCACAGACCGGCAGTTGGTGCTGTTGGGTTGTCTCCGTCCAGCTGTTTTGGAACATGTTCTGGTTCTGTCCCAGTTTGGAGACAGAACCAGTCAGCAGAATTGTTTGTCCTCCATGTTTGGTAGCACACACCAGTTCAGACCTGCACCGTTGCCAAGGCAACCCACTACCGGGTCACGCTCAGGTCCGGTTCTAAGCCTTCAGAACCTTCCTCAGCCTGTCCTTTGGCACCGGGTCCTCGGGTTCTGAGCAGGAACCGGGCCGTCCTCTCATGCTGGACATGGCGGAGTTGCTAGTTTTAGTTGTAGTTTTGATTTTTTTTTTATACTTACAGGATTTAAAAAGGTCAAATATTGTGTTATGTTTACATAGATTAGGTAATGAATCTACAGAAATTATTTTCTAAAAGTTTATTCGCAGTTTTCTCTGTCGCCGCTCAGCGGACTACTGTCGCCGTCACGGAGTGCCGTAATTTGCCGACAGCTGACGTAAACTGGTTGTGTGGGTAGAAATCGGTTCCACGCCTCGTCAAAAGGCTGGAAAAAGATTCATAAACACTAAAATCAAGGATGTTTAGTTTTACGCTGGAGTTCCAGCTAGTTACATTTTCCCCCAACAATTACTGATGTTATTTCAATGAACAAAATAGTTTTTTCAATTTCAGTTTTTATTTTGTTAGTTTTAGTAAACTATAATAACTATAGTTACAATAGTTCTGGTTCCTCTCGGCCCGGTCCATTATCGTGTTCCCGATAGGTGGACAGGAAGTTACCTGGGACACCAGGTGTCTCGCCTGTCCTCTGTCTCTGTCCTCTGGGTGTCCTCCTGTTGGTCTCTATCCTCTGTCTCCTCTAATCTGCCATCTTTCTTTCCTTCTCCTCTGTCTCGCTGCGGTTGCGCCCATCGGTCACCAGGAGTCGCTCTTTTCTCAGCCACCACATGTCAGCTCTGGGTCTGGGCAGGAAGTCCCGCCTCTTCTCTAAAACCAGCTCCATCTCTGAGGAGCCCCGCTGCAGGTCTGTACCTCCCAACTGACCTTTGACCTGCTTCCTGTCAGCAGGCCCTGCAGCGCCCCCTGCAGGCTGACCAGGACATTGCAGCTCAGTAAAAAGTGAGAAGTTGGTCCTGCAGGGGACGCTGGAGGGAGAATAACACGGCTTTTTCTTCTGGGATCAGATGAGGTTTAGAGCGTTTTATCTGGACTGGGTCGGGTCCTCAGAGGTTCTGTTCAGGTTTTATTTAGTTGAAATCAGGTTTTAATCTGGTAACAGCAAAAATGCAGAACCAGACAGCTGCAGCAGATCTGGAGTAACCAAGTCTAGAAGGCAAACCTTCATCATCTCTTCATGTTCTTGGCTCAGTCTCTCTCTCTCTCTCTGTGCATGTGCGTGTGTGTGTGTGTGTGTGTGTGTGTGTGTGTGTGTGCTACAGCTCGTCTCCATCGGACCTCTCGCCTCCGGATCCGTCCCAGCATAACTCAGATCAGCTGGTCAGAGCAGAGACCAAACCTCGTCAGAAGTGAGTAAACCGACATCATGCCTAAGTCCTGACTAGTTTCTGGAACTGGTGGGACTGGAGTCCTCCCCGTTCAACCAGACTGGACATCAGGGAGTTTCTCTCTCTGAAATTATTTAAAGAAATCTTCTAGATCAGCTCTTTGTCCTCTCTGGAATAATCTTGGATAACTTTGGGATTTGTTGATTCTTGGATGTTTCTTTGGATCGGTTCTGTTGGTCCGGAGTTTTCTGTTGCTCGGTTCAACAGAACCGTTCTGTTCTCTTGCTCTCGCCTATTTTCAGCTTTTTTTCTGAAACTGTCCTCCTCTTTCTCTAAATCCTTGGTTATAGATTTTGTCCTGATTTTTCTGTGAAGTTTTTTTAAAGATTTTCGGGGATCCTCTGTAAACTTAAAATTGACTGTTTACCTGGATTTTCCGATTCTAGATTATTTATTTTCTGGAACTATTTGCTTGTCTTATTTTTAAATTTTTATCATGAAATTAAATATTTTTTCTATAGGCAGTGGTGGGCATTCTTCTCTGCTGGTATCTGAGCTAATTAGCTTAGCGCTTTAGCATTTTTGATAACTTTGAAAACATTTAGCACACTCAGCTTCACCTAAATGAATTTTTTCAGATAAATCCTAAAGCGCTAATTTGCTGCATGTTTTGTGAATGTTTGGCAGAATAAAATGTGTTGAAGTCGAAACAAACACTAAATAAAGAAAATCCTGGCATGAACAAAACGCCAGGCTTTGATCATGCTAATGTTTTGAGTGATCCTCACGTCCACATGGTGGGTATCGACATGGATGAAGTTAGCGCTTTAGCATTAGCTTCTTCTAAATACATTGCTGGTGTAGCGCTTTAGCAATAGCAAAGCTTATGTTCCTGGTTAGTTCTTCAGCATTAGCAAAGCTAGCAGTGCCCACCAATGCCTGGAGGATATTTTCCCTCCTTTCTTGTTGGCTCCTTTGTGTTGCAGTTTGTTTTTTCATAATGCTTCAGATTGTTTTCTGGAAAATGTTCCAATGTTTTTTTGTTATTTTTGTATTTTGTTGAGATATTTTCAAGATGTTGAGAAATGGAAGTTTCTCAAATTCACAGGATGTTGATGAATAATTTCCCTATTATTTTTAGATTACGATGGTCGGGAATTTCAAGTTAAATATTGTTCTTTAATTGTTCTGGATCTTTTTGAGTATTTCTGTAAATGGGGCCAATCACCAATAACAACAGTGATAATTCTGACTTTTTCTCTGAATTTAAGCAGTTTTTTCTCTGATCAGAGACGTTTGGGGGCAAACAGCTTCAGCGATGATTCGAGTTGTAAAGACATAGAGCCATCAGGAACGTATCAGATTTAAGTGACTTTTTTTTTTTTTAATTTTTGTGGTTAGGGTTCTGGCACTAATTGTCCTCCGTAAAACTGAATAAATTTATTTTTTACATTATTATTGTACATTATTAAAATGTCTTGGTATAAAATAGTTTGTTTTTTAGATGGATTAAACGTTTGACAGGAAGTTGGCTCCGCCCCCAGCATCAGTTCAGCCAATCACAGGGCTTCCTGCAGCTGCATCTCTCGCCCCTCTCTCTCCGTCAGTGTTTTAACGGTTTCTCCTCCTCTTTCTCATCTTTCTCCTCTTTCTCCTCTTTCTCCGCTCCCTCGTTCCTCCAGCTCGCTGGAGGCTGAGCAGGAAGTCTTCTGGTGAGTATTCTTCATCCTCCTCCTCTTCCTCGTGGTGCTCAGCTGCATAGATCCGCTGGTTTCAGGTCCAATTCAGATGTTTCCACATTAACTCTGGAGTCAGAAACGTTTCAAACCTTTTGGACCCGACTAATCCACCCTGTGGTTCTGTTTCATCTTGTTCTTCCTCCATCTTAGTTTTTGTTGTGATTCGGTTCCGATCCGGTGGGGGCAAAACCTACGGTTCCGGTTCCTCTTGTCTGGGTTCTATGGGTCTGTGAGGAGTTTGTCATGCAGCTGAGCCGGTTCTGTGGGTTCGGGTCCGGCTGTGTGACGAGTGTGTGTCGTGTCTCTGCAGCCCAGAGGACTTTGATGTGAATCTGAACAAGCCGGTTCTGAAGAAGTTCCAGTAAGTACCGCCGCAGCCCCACTGCATGCTGGGAGCTGCAGGGAGACCTGCGGTTCTGTTGGGCCTTGCACGGTGTGGTTCTGATTCTGGTGAAGTTTGGGTTCACAGGAAGCGGATCACTTTCCCTGACACTGCAAAAACACGAAGTCTGTTTGGTTTAGTTTCTACAGAAATGAAATAAAAACTGATAATCAGATTTAGGAGATTAAATCAATAATTAATATTGATAAAAAGTTTCTGTTCCTTTGGCATCAGAAAAACGTTTGACTATGAGTGAATGATCTGGAGTCGCGTCAGCCAACACAACCCTGCAGTATTGCATGGACATCGGGGGCAGTTCCCCTGGATTGGCAGACTGGGGTGGTGGTTCCCCTGTTCAATAAGGGGACCGGAGGGTGTGCTCCAATTATAGAGGGGTCACACTCTTAAGCCTCCCTGGCAAGGTCTATTCAGGGGTCCTGGAGAGGAGGGTCTGTAGGATAGTCGAACCTCAGATTCAGGAAGAGCAGTGTGGTTTTCGTCCTGGTCGTGGAACATTGGACCAGCTCTACACCCTCAGCAGGGTCCTGGAGGGTTCTGGGAGTTCGCCCAACCGGTCTACATGTGTTTTGTGGACTTGGAGAAGATGTTCGACCGTGTCCCTGGGGGGTTCTCCGGGAGTATGGGTCACCGGGCCCTTTGACACGGGCTGCCAGGTACCTGTATGACCGGTGCCGGAGTCTGGTCCGCATTGCCGGCAATAAGTCGGGCTCGTTTCCGGTGAGGGTTGGACTCTGCCAGGGCTGCCCTTTGTCACCGATTCTGTTCATTACTTTTATGGACAGAATCTCCAGACCAGCCAAGGTGTTGAGGGGATCCGATTTGGTGGCCCTAGGATCCATCTCTGCTTTTTGCAGATGATGTGGTTCTACTGGCTTCCTCAGGTCCTGATCTGCAGCTCTCGCTGGAGCGGTTCGCAGCCGAGTGTGAAGCGGCCAGGATGAGGATCAATGCCTCCTAATCCGAGGCCATGGTCTTGAGCCGGAAAAGGGTAGAGTGCCTTCTCCAGGTCGGGGAGGATGTCCTGCCTCAAATGGAGGAGTTCAAGTATCTCGGGATCTTGTTCACGAATGAGGGAAGAAGGGAGCGGGAGATCGACAGGCGGATTGGCGCAGCGTCTGCCGTGAAGCGGCGCTGTATCGGTCCGTCGTGGTGAAGAGAGAGCTGAGTCACACAGGGAAGCTCTCGATTTACCGGTTGATCTACGTTCCTACCTTCATCTATGGTCATGAGCTTTGGGTCATGACCGAAAGAACGAGATCTCGGATACAAGCGGCCGAAATGGGTTTCCTCCGTGTGGTGGCTGGGCTCTCCCTTAGAGATAGGGTGTCATTTGGGAGGGACTCAAGAGTAGAGCTGCTGCTCCTCCACATCGAGAGGAGCCAGTTGCCCGATCAGAGGCTCGGGCATCTGGTCAGGATGGGCGCCTCCCTGGTGAGGTGTTTTGGGCACGGCCTACCGGGAGGAGGCCCCGGGGAAGACCCAGGACACGCTGCAGGGACTACGTCTCTCGGCTGGCCTGGGAATGCCTCAGGGTTCCCCTGGAGGAGCTGGAAGAAGGGGCCGGGGAGAGGGAGGTCTGGGCCTCCCTTCTTAGGCTGCTACCCCCGCGACCCGACCTGGATAAGCGGCAGAAGATGGATGGATGAATGGATGGATGGATGATCTGGAACTTTTTATTGATTAAATTTCCGATATCTGATTAGTGATCAGTTAGTTTATCTCATTTCTGGTGAGATTGAAATCAGACCAAAGCATTTAGCTGTGTGTGTGTGTGTGTGTAGGTGTGTTTGTTTCTAATACCTTGTGGGGACCATTTCCCTGATGCTACGTTGTGGGGACCCACTGCCCCTTGTGGGGACTGAAGCCTGGTCCCCACAAGGGGAAACGCTGTTTTTGGGTCAGGGGTCAGATTTAGGACTAAGGTGTGAATTGAGTTTTGATTAGGGTTACGTATCTAATGGTTAGGGTTAGGATAAGGATAAGGATAAGGGTAAGGGTTAGGCTGTAGAAATGAATGGAAGTCAATGGAAAGTCCCCGCAAACACAGCTGCGCAAACGTGTGTGTGTGTATTATCAGTGTAAAAGCTTCCCTCCTCTCCTGTCTTGGTTCTGGTCCAGCTCTGCTATCTCTGTGGTTCCCATCAGAATCATAGAAACTCCTAAACTGGATCAGAATCGGACCAGAGCTACATTCAGAACTGCCACTGCAGAGTACTGGCCTGGTCCAAATGTTCAGCTGGAGGACAGGTTCTGGATTCTGTTCAGCTGCCTAATTGGATCAGCTGGACCCAACAGAACCTCATCACAGATAATAGATGCTGACGGTTTTGACGGTCAGCAGAACCGGGTCAGGAGCATCAGGGTCCAGCCTGACTGCGCCAATCAGAGTGATAGTGGTGGTGGGTTGGTTCTGGAGTCAGTGTCGGGTTGATTCTGGTTCGGTTGCAATGAAGATCCAATCTGATTTGCTGTCATGTTCTGGACTCAAACCAACAGCGTGACCTTTGACCTGCAGAAGCTCAAGATGTTTGATCCGAGGGCCTTCCTGAGGTCATGTGATCCCGCCCAGCGGATCAGAGAGTTCTTATCGATTCTTAAGCAACTGGACCTGACGGTTCTGTTTCCACCCTGCAGCCATTCACTGGAGGCTGGGTTTGATTGGGATGAGTGATGCTGCGGGCCACCACAGCGTCAGAGGGAATCACCATAGCAACCATCATCCAGGTTGCTTCCTTCCTGTTTCTGATGTTGCTCCAGATGGTTCTGGAGTGAGTCCGGTCCAAATAGTTCTGGAGGATGACTCTGATGAAGATCCTCATCCACCTGGCTGAAACTCACTAGCAGCTCCTCCGTTAGCCGACCAGGTGAATCCTGATCAGCTGACAGGAGATCTGAAACTGGAGAATCACTGGAGAATCACAGATCCTTCAGCTCAGTTCAGAAAACCGATCAAAACATAAAAAATCTGAGTAGATCCAGACTGTTGGTTTGAGCCTCATTTGGTCCCACCTGGTCCCTCCTGGTCCACCCGGTCTCACCTGGTTCCACCTAAGGGAACCAGGTGACACCTACTCCAGGTGGAACCAGGTGGTCTCACCTGGTCTCCTTCTCTCACAGAGGTGCCTTCCTGCGCAGCCTGGCAGCCACTAACTGGGACAAGAAGAGGAGAAGTAAACACCAGCAGTCCCTGTGTGATGATGTCATAAGTCCATGCCCTGAGCCCAGCACCGGTGCGGCATCTGAGCGACCCAGTAAGTCCGACCCGGCTCGGAAGCTGCCGTGTTCAGCTCCTGACCTGCAGACAGATGTGCCTGAATGTTGGGAGTAATCTGGATTAATTCTGTTTGCTCAGCCTCGACGTCCAGCAGCTTGGAGACGAATGGAGCCTCAGACTCCCAGAATGATCCAGGTGAGAAACTACAGTACCCACGATGCCCTGCAGCCTGCCACAGACCCACATCGCAATGGGAATCCTCATCATTTCTACGCTTTGATGCTTTGTCCAACATTGAGAACCTTTAGCTAACTTAGCTTCTGTGAAATTACTTTTTCCAGATGAATTCTGAAAGGCTAATCTAGCTGCTGCTTTGTAAACTTCAGTTGAATAAAGTTTTATGTTTGTTTATGTTTGTTTCAAAGATTTGGTTCTCGACTGTTAAGAAACAGCATAAAACCTAAATATGTCATGTGAGCTTTCTGACTTTAACGAGGTCAACTATGCTAATCAGCTACAGAGTTAGCAAAACTCAACAACCACAAACGTCCGTCACAAAGAATCCTTTCCTGAAGCGCAGCAGCACAGGAAGGAGTGTAATGTCAGGTCTGGCCTTTGGAGGCGATATAACGCATTGAGTTATGGTGGGTAGCAACATGGTTAAGGTTAGCACTTTAGCATTAGCTTCTGCTGTTGATGCTGGTAAACTAATGTTTATGATCATCACTTTAGGACAGGGGTGCTCAATACGTCGATCGAAGGTTCTGAGTGGATCTCGGCAGCAGGTGACAAACTGAAGGCCACCAGGACGCTGAGACCAGAACTTCCTCTTCTGACAGGCTTATCAGAAATATTCACTAAGATCTTAAACGTTTGCAGCTTCATTAAGTAATAATAAAATCAACAAAAATAATCAGTAATTATTGTTTCAATAAGGTGTTGCAACTCAAAGACCGACTGACTAGCAGAGCAGGAGTTTAAATTAGCTAATCAACAACCGCTGTGTTCATGAGAGGCTTATTAATAATCCAGAATTAAATATCAAGCCTGGAAACCTGATATCGTAACGGACTGAATGTTTTTAATGTAACCTCTGCTGGGCTTGGGGGGGCTCAGGCCGTTGCCACGGCAACGGGTGTGTTTAAACAACAAAGAGAGAAGGTGCGAGTGGTTTAGACTTGATCACCTGTTTGTGTTGTTTTATCTTTGCTGTGGCGCTTTACACAGCTGGAGTTTCTGAACGACCAATAAACGACAAACTTGGACTAATTACCTCGTTTGTTTTGAGTATACGTCATTCACAACAAACATCAAATAGGACAAATATATTTCATTAAGTTTTAACAAACAAATGGCTTCTACCGAGATAATTATGTGAAATGAAATTAATTATATCCCACATTCAGAAGATTTACCTTTGCAGAGCTCTTTGCTTCCTCCTATCACTCTGTAGTTTCTCATATTGACGTCATCAAAGCAAAGTTCAGATCTACCAGAACTGACTGACACCTGCTGGCCTCAGGTTTGCAACCAGCTTCTGACTGAGAAACCAGTAACCTGCTCCCAGTGTCACAATCTCACTGAGGAAGAAACTGCATCAGGTTTTATATCACTTTATTATTTCTGCTATAACTGATGCATATTTGCATATAAAATAAGTCAATTGAGTTTAATTTACAATTTTTATGTCTTTGTGTCATGAGGTAGATCTCAGCCGGCTGGTGAGAGAAAAAGTAGATCTTGGTCTCAAAAAGTTTGAGCACCCCTGGTCTAGGGTTAGCGCAGCTAGCATGCTAGTTAGCAGTGCCCACCACTGGTCAGAACCTTTTGAAATGTGGGGAAGAAGCTCCTAACAGTTCTGATTCTGACCAGAAGGTCGGTTCTGTCCCTCCAAGTGGACACACAGGTGTGTGTGTGCGTGTGTGTGTTTGTTTCTAATACTTTGTGGGGACCATCTTCCTGACACACGCTACGTTGTGGGGACCCACTGCTCCTTGTGGGGACTGAGGCCTGGTCCCCATAAGGGGAAACACTGTTTTTGGGCTAGGGGTCAGGTTTAGGACTAAGGTGTGAATTGAGTTTTGGTTAGGGTTGGGTATGTAATGGTTCGGATAAGGATAAGGGTAAACTTTAGGCTGTAGAAATGAATGGAAGTCAATGGAAAGTCCCTGTAAAGATAGCCGCGCAAACGTGTGTGTGAAGCTCTCTGGGTCATGGAGACCAGCTGATGGATGTTGGTGATGCTCTACATGTTTGCAGCGGTTCCTGTGCAGCGGCAGTGCAGCACCCTGTCTGATGTCACCATGTTGGTTCTGGACATGATGTATTCCAACTCCTCTGCCGCAGTGCCCTCGAGCCCGACTGATGCGGCGTCTTCCTCCGCTAAGGAAGAAGAAGGCAGCCTTGCGCCCGGTGAGCATGCGCAGGTTTCCAGGCTGCAGTAGATACAGGTTTTAGTGTGCAAAAAGAGCCTGATATGAAATCATGTTTTTATCGCCCATCTTCTCTTTCCAGCAGCTGGTTCAGAAATCTGCAGCAAAGTGACGCCTCTGTTTGCTCTCCTGCAGGTGAAGATCTTTGTGGCCGTGTTTCGGAGCGACTGTCTAACTTCAGCTCACCATTGGTGGAGTCCGGCGCAGAGAGCAGCGCCCCCCAGAGGGCGGAGCTGGAATCCCTGAAGGGCTCGACACAGGCAGCCAGGGCCCGGCTGGCCGAGGAGCAGAAGGTACCGGTATCGGTATTGGGTCAGATAGAACGTATCGACAGCAAGCAGTTGGGTCAGAACCAACCAGCCAGTGAGAGGGGAGGCAACGAAGCCAATCTGGGTCAGCTCAGCTGCTAATCAGTTCAATAAAAGGATCCATGTCTGGCTCAATATGGCGGCCTAAATTATTGATTGTTATTGATTATTGATTGATGATAACATCTGGGTTTTCATTGTTTTTGGGGGACCAATAAAATGACTGGTGCGATGCCTGAAGTCCGGCCTGCCTCTTTATTATTAAATTTAATCTAATTTCAGATCTTTGTAGAACTTTTATTTATGTTAACTTAGAAACTGAGCTGTTTTTGTTACAGGTTAGTTTTCTAAACTACATAAAAGTTACTGGTTGAGAAGCTGAAAGATGTAAAATTGGACTGATATGGATATCTGATAGTAACTCTAGTGTTATGCCAGATTTACCAATACTATATTTTATAAATTTTTATCCGATTACTTGATTAGTCGTAAGAGTAATTGATAGATTACTCGATTACTAAAATATTTGTTTACAACAGCCCTAGTTAAAAAACAATCTCAGAAAACCCGCAACTCATTAAATTTACAAGCAACTTTAGAAAAAACAAACCCAAATTCACTTATTATAATCAGACTTGATGACAGGAACTCAAACTAGTTCCTGTTTTCCAGCAACAAAATGCTCATCTTCTCCATTGCTCATTTTCTGAGCGGCGGTTGCTCAGAGGAAATAAAATGAATTACAGAAGAAAACAGTAACCCGCAGTGATGTGGATGAGTGACAGTAATCTCATCACTGGATTTGAAATGGAGACGCGTTACTGAAGTCCGATCAGTGTAGCGCCTTGCTGACATCACTGCCCAGGATGCATTGGCTGTTTTGCAGTTCTGTGTGAGGAAGCGGGCTGACCGTGTGTCCGTCTCCCATCAGAACTGTTTGGTCCGGCAGCAGAGCGGCGTGAGGGCGGAGCCTGCGGCGCGGCGCCTGGAGTCCATAAACTCTGTGGGTCCGGTGGACACCTGGGATCAGCTGCAGCCCAGTGGCGCCGACCTGAAGATCAAAGACCTGGACTTCTCCGACCTGCTGGAGGACGAGGACATCGACGTCCTGGACCTGGACACCAACTCCTCCTCTTCCTTCCATTTCTCAGGCATCCCTCCTCCTCCGCCGCCACCAGGAGGCGCTATTCCGCCACCTCCTCCGCCACCACCAGGAGGCGCTGCTCCCCCACCTCCTCCGCCCCCCCTCCTGGGTGCTCCCCCTCCGGCTCCTCCCCCTCCAGGCGGCGGGCCGTCGGGCCTGACAAAGAAGAAGAAGACGGTGAAGCTGTTCTGGAAGGAGTTGAAGCAGGCGGAGAGCCAGCAGAAATGTCGCTTTGGCCGCGGGACGGTTTGGGCATCGCTGGACAAGGTGGAGGTGGACACGGCGCGCCTCGAGACGCTGTTTGAGTCAAAATCCAAAGAACTGCCGGTCGCCAAGGTAACCAGCTAACTCCCCCCTCAGGACAGAACAGTCCGCTTTCCAAATTTTCCGTAACATGTCTCTAATGTGTCCTTAACATGTCCCTAACGTGTCTCTAACGTGTCCCATGCAGAAGGGTCCAGAACCCAAGAAGTCTCTGGTTCTGGACCCAAAGCGGAGCAACGCCATCAACATCGGCCTGACCGTCCTTCCTGCCGTCCATGTCATCAAGAACGCCATCCTGAGCTTTGACGAGTACGCCATCAGCAAGGAGGGGGTGGAGGTACGCAGCGCTGCCGCACCGGTCCTCTGACCCGTTTGGGTCGGTCCGGACCTCACGTCCTCTCTGTTGTGAGCAGAAGATCCTGACGATGATCCCAACCGAGGAGGAGAAGCAGAAGATCCAAGAGGCCCAGATGGCGAACCCCGACCTGCCGCTGGGAACGGCAGAACAGTTCCTGCTCACCCTGGCCTCCATCAGCGCCCTGAACCCCCGCCTGCAGCTCTGGGCCTTCAAGCTCAACTATGAGGTTCTGGAGAAGGTGAGCTCACAGCTCCGGTTCCGGTTCCACCCCCGGTTCCGGTTCCGCTGACACGCTGTCGCCCCCTGCAGGAGATCGCGGAGCCTCTGTTCGACCTGAAGCTGGGCATGGAGCAGCTGGCGTCCAATCAGACTTTCAGGAGGATCCTCGCCACGCTGCTCGCCATCGGCAACTTCCTCAACAGCTCCAATGTGAGAAACAAACATCCCAGAAACATCCCAGTTGCTCCCAGTCTCACCAGTGCGGCTCTTCTCTGTTTCAGGCCAAAGGCTTCGAGCTGAGTTACCTGGAGAAGGTGGTGGAGGTGAAGGACACCGTCCACCGCCACTCGCTGCTGCACCACACCTGCAGCCTGCTGGAGGACAATTACCCACAATCCTCTGACGTCTACTCCGAGATCCCCGCCATCACCCGCTCCGCCAAGGTACGCCTCACCTGTCCCGCTGTCCCATCTTCACCTGTTCACATCCATTCATGTCACAGCTCGTTGTGATGTCACAGCTCGTTGTGATGTCACAGCTCATTGTGATGTCACAGCTCGTCCTGGTGTCTCCTGTTTTGCTCCAGGTGGACTTTGACCTGCTGGCAGAGAACCTGGTCCAGCTGGAGAGGCGCTGCAAGGCATCATGGGAGAACCTGAAGCTGGTGGCCAAGCATGAGAGCAAGGCGGTTCTGAAGAACAAGATGACGGAGTTCCTCAGGGATTGCACCCAGCGGATCAAGATCCTGAAGGTCGTCCACAGGAGGGTCATCAACAGGTAGGGAGCGCGGCCCCAACCCGTCCCTGGAGACGGCGTGGACGGGTGTGGACTGACGTGTCCCCTGCAGGTTCCACTCTTTCCTGCTGTTCCTGGGTCAGCCGTCCTTCTCCGTCCGAGACGTGAAGGTCACCAGCTTCTGCCGCATCATCAGCGAGTTCGCTCTGGAGTACCGCACCACCCGCGAGCGCGTCCTCACCATCAGACGCAAACGCACCATCAAGAGGGAGCGGAACAAGACCCGGGGCATGCTGATCACCGAGGTAACGCTCTGGGATCAGAGGTCAGGGGTCAGGAGGCGGTTTCGCTCAGTTTGACCCACAGCAGCTGGATCAGCTCTGCCTGTTCCTACAGTGGAGATACAGCAGGGGGCGCTGCTGCACAGAAATACCTGAAAGCAGTGATGCAGCAGAAGAAAAGATTTCAAAACTCACTAAGATTTGACAAAAATGTTGATTAGAACTTAAAGTTTATTGATCTTTGAGAATTATTCTTATATTATGATCTGAAAACCGTTTAATGACGAGTTAATGTTTATTTTTCATAAAAACCTTCTGAACTTCCTGGGAATGACCTCGATGTTTCAGACCTCATCTCGTCTTTTTTCCCTCAGACGGAAAAGTTTTCAGGCGTTCCTGTTCAGGACAGCATCTCGCCCGTCTCCATGGCAACAGATCCCGGCTCTGATCAGGAGGAGGAGCATGAAACCATGACGAGCCTGCTGACCGGCAGCTGCAGCAGCCTGACCGTTCATCCTGCAGGCCTGCGCCGCTCCAGAGCCGTCCGCAGTAAGAACCACAGAACCCTGGTCTGGTTCTGGTTCGAGTTCGAGTTCGGCCAGGACCAGTTAATGTTCTGGTTCTGTTGCCTAGGTAACCGCTCGGCAAGTCCATCCACTCTGACCGCTGCTAGGGACGACGGGACCGGCTCTCAGGATGACGCCGCTGATGACATCATGGATCGACTGGTGAAGTCCGTGACCCGGAATCCGTCAAACAGAACTGCCAGCCCAAAGACCCGCAAACGGTCCCGACTCAACAGGAAGTCTAGTGAGTCCAGACACTCCCGGGTTCTCAGGTTCTGCTTAGGCCCGACAGAATCACTTCCCTTTCTATCATTAGCTGAAGCCAACGCTAAAGCCATATTTAGCTGGAGCTAACATTAAAGCTAAAGTTAGCTGAAGCTAACGCTGAGTGCTATACCAACATGCTGTGTGGTAAAGCTCGTTGGCATAGCGACGGGATGTCTAAGGCAGCGCTGGAACCTTTTTTTTCTGGGTCAGTCCGGTTCTGGTTCTGTTTGAAACCAAACAGCAGCTCTGTTTCCCAAACAGCCGCTATCAGGCCGGCTCCTCAGCCCTGTTTTCACTTCCTGATTAAATCCCGCAGAGCGGATTAGCGTCGGCGCGTCCGTCTGCTGGAAGTCACCAACCCTCCATGGGAGGCCATGTTGGAGTAACGGCCAGCAGAACCCCTCCTCGGTTCTGGTGTTGCGTTCTGGTCCGCAGGAGTTTCTCCTCCAGCTGAGGATTCATGACGTCCAGCAGCTGAAATGACCTCTGACCTGTTGAGGTTATTATTCATGTGATGGAGATGAAAACGTTATGTTTCTGAGTTCTGACCCGTTTTCTCTGTGTGCTGCAGTGCGGAGGACCCTGAAGGGCGGATTGGACCTGGAGGCGGTCCAGGCTCTGGGTCTGCAGCCCAGCAAGACGGGAGACAGAGTCTGACCCCGCGCTGACCTCCTGACCTTCTGCTGATCCAGCGTTTATCTCCTCATCTGTTTGCAAATTAACCTTCAGTGCAGCAACAGCAGCTCAGACTGCGGATCAGAACCAGAACCAGAACTGATCTGTTTGCTCTTCACACCATACCTGGACTTACCTGCTGCCTCGTTGGTTCTGATCCAGAAAGTCCTGCAGGTGGACTGGCGGAAGAACTCGGATCAGAACAAACTGCCTGAGATGAACCGCCTGCAGCTTCAGTTTGCTGTGAATTAGCCGAGGTTCTGCTCAGGTTCTGGGCCTGCTTCTGGTTCTGAACCTGTCACCTCCACACCATTCTTGTTAATCTGGTACCAACTGCACACCTGCCACTAGGTGTGCTGGTGTGATGTCACTGGGTTCTGGTGTGATGAGATGTGAGGCTGAATGTTTTTCTGCTGTTAATAAAGATTTTCAATAAATATGACGTTCTGGTTCTGGTTCTTCCACCTGTAGAACCTGAACTGGGTTCCTCCAGTTGGAACTCGAGTGAACCTGTCGGCCCAGTTCTGGGTTCTTCTAGGACCTGACTCAGTCTCTCCAGAACCGCTTCAGCATCAGAACAGGAAGTGGGTCCATCAGTACTTCCTGTTTGTTTGTTTCAACTTCCTTTGACTGAAGAGCTCAGCAGACCCAGTTCAGTGAAGTTACACGACCAAAACCTTCGCAGATTCAATAGTTTAAATATTAAACTGACGCTAAATGTTGAGCAACTATTTTATTCATCCATAACGTTTCCCACGCTGCCATGCAATGGCATCCAACAGCATCCAACAGCATCCAACCAGCCATCCAACCAGGAATGCAACGGCATCCAACCATCCAGTATAATCAAAGCAGCCATCAAAGTGATTCAAGTCAAGTCAAAAATTTTACTATTTAATGTTAAAATATTTTTATTTCCTGTCATTTAAATTGACCTCTGACCTCAATTTTAATTATTTATGCTTCAGTTAGGCACAGAGACGCCCCCCACTGAGTGGCGCTCTGGTGAAGAGCCCTATGGTCCTGCTCCTCTTCATCCCCCGGTGTTTTAACCAGAACCAGAACCCTCAGCTGGTTCAGCACCGGCAGCTCACTTTTCATGCGTCATCCTCAAATGGACCGACGTATGACGTCAGAGTTAGGTTATTGACATGTGACGTGAGAGGTGATCAGATCGGCTCGGTGTCTTTAAGGGTGAGTGGGCGGGTCAGCTTCCTCTTCCTCCTCCCTGGGTGTGTGTGTGTAGGAGGAGGAGAGGTGTGTGTGTGTGTGTGTGTGTGGACATTTCGACCCGGCTCCCTCCGCGGCTCCTCTCCGCTCCGTGTGTATATAAAGCTCAGCGGGATGCCAGCGCCCTGAGCTCCGGGATGAAGATGATGCTGCTCGGTCTGCTGCTGCTGCTGCTCCCGGCCGGAGTCGACCTGTCCGAGTCAGCCGCTCCGCTCCGGGGGCCGGCCCACACCTCTCCCTCCGCCCCGCCGCGGCTCCTCCTCCCGCAGCCCGCACCGGAGCGCGGGGCTCCCGGCGTCGCCTCGGCCCGGTCCGCGGAGCCGGCGGGCGGCGGCGGCGGCGGGCCGGAGGAGCCGGCGGCGGCGGAGCATCCTCACCACGGCGGCGGATACCGGGTGGTCCAGTGGGAGTGGAGCTACGTGCAGACGCCCTACATCATCGCCATCTGGCTGCTGGTGGCCAGCGTGGCCAAGATCCGTAAGTCCGCCGCCGTGCGTGTGCGTGAAAGGTGTCAGACTGGACCGGAACTGGTTTTACTGGAGGTTTGACAAGAATCACAGGGGCGCAGTCACATCGCGAGGGGCCTGGGGCCAAAAAGATGGGGGCACCTGCCGCCCCCGGTTATTAATGGATCATTTATTTATTGATCAGAAAAAGTTCTGATGAAGAAGAACTGAACCAGAACCTTTAACTGGATCCTGAATCTCAAGATGCAGACAGTTGGACATCAACAAAAACTTTAAAAATTTAAAGTTTAATCAACTATAATGAAAACTAGGATTTAACTGGCTCCACTATGTTCTCTCATTTTCTCTAAGTTATTTCAGATAATGACTAAAAAAAGATGAACTGAGCTAAGTTCCAATAAATGTTTTAAATGTGTTGTTTTTAAATAAATCATTTAAATTATAACTAATTATTAAGTTGATTTCTGCTCATCTGGTTAAACCAGGTTAAAAAGAAACAAAGATCCTTTAATCTGACTGAAATTAGAATAATCTGGTTAAATTCTCTCTTGGTCTCTGTCGTTTAAATTTCTGCCTGTCGGGTAATGAGTTGATATTTATTGATAATGGATTTTATTGATTAATATTTAATCTGCTTCAGAACCGGTTTTACAGTGCAGACGACCGGTTTTCCTGTGTGACTTTAGCTCAGATTTTCTGCAGGAGGGCAGGTGGAGCTGTTGATGCTTCATCACCACCACCATCATCATCATCACCAGGTGGAGCAGCAACAGGTGGTTGGCAGGAAGTTTGCTTTTCTTTATGACCGTCAGACCAAAGGCTCCACCTTTCTCCTCCCACCTGGAGAAACTTCAGCTTCAACGTGAAGGCTGGCAGCAGAGGAAGAGGATGGAGAGGAGGAGCTAAGATATAAATCTTGTTGATCCAGATTCAAACTAAGAAAACTGAGCTGTGCAGAATTTTTCTGATGATTCTGTAAAAACCACAATGAGCTGAAAAAACAAAAACAGTTTAAAAAAGAGCTTCAGCTGCAGGAAGAGGCTCCCCCCCCCCCCCCCCCCCCCCCCCCCCCCCCCCCCCCCCCCCCCCCCCCCACACACACACACAACCCTGGAGTTGCTGCCAGCTGAGCTCCTGGTGGATCTGAAGGAGGAAGGAAACATCAAAGTGTTTCTGTTTCCTCCATGATTCCCAGTCGCTCTGTGAACTGGGAACTCTGGTCCAGTCTGCTATCGTCACCGTCTGGGTAATCTGATTACTGACACAGCACCTTCATCCTCCTCTGCTTCCTGTAATCCATCATGACTGCATGTGACCCGAGCAGCGAATCCGCCATGTTGACGTGAGGTTATTGATCAGCTGGAGGTGATGCAGGAAGTGATGACACCTGGTTGTAAGGCCTGGTCGGCTTCATGTTTCTGACTCAAAAGAACTGCTAACCTGCTAACCAGCAGCTAACCTTCATGGTGCAGACTGAGCTTCTGAACAAAACGATGAGTTTGTTGTTTTGCAGCCTGGTTTTTCTGCAGATCCAGTAACTTTCACAATAACTCATTTTGCACAAATGTGTTTCTGTTTTTATTTCTGCAAAGCTCAATCACTGAATAACTATTTTCTTGGATTTATGTGTCAATAATTATAATTCATTGATTGCATCAGGATTCCTGTAGTTCCAGAGCTTCAAGCTGCAGAACCGAATGTGAGATTAAATCAGAGAAGAATTTTCTCTAGAGATTTAACATGTTTTCAGTCCAAACCTTCAAAACTCTTCAGGTTGTTAGAAATAAACTAGAAAAATCCAGAAGACACTAAATATTTCTATGAGTTTCTGTTTCAAACGTCACAACCTCATAATAATCACAGTTCGTGTCTGACTGTAAACATGAAAACCTTCTGATCTGCTGCCTGTTAGCAGGTTAGCATTCGGTGCTTTGGTCATCCCTCATGAGTCAAAGGTCAAAGTTCAGTATCTGAAAGTGAAGCAGGTCAGATGCTGGAACACTGGATGATCCGATCTAGTCCCATAGAGCACCGACGTCCCTGGAGGACGGGACGTCGTCGTCGTCTGTCGTCTCCAACATCAAACCCTGAGAGGAAATGTGAGGCTGTGAGCTTCATGTGGGAAGGACAGAGGGACAAACGGACGGCAGGCTGCAGTCCGCTCAGACTCCCCCGCAGCAGACGGACGGTGAGGACAGAAACACTGAAGACATTCAGCTGCTCCACAGGAATCCAACAGTCTGCTGCCTTAAATCACCCACAGTCTGTAGATCCATCCGCCTCCTAAAGTAGTCCCAGAAAATCTGCCCTGCCCTGGAACCATGGAGCATCTGGAGGACGACAGAGGACAGGACACAATGCTCCACGCCGCTAAACATGAAAACTTCCCAGAATTCCAGAGGAAAAGCAGCAGCACTTATTGCAGTGACTGGGACTAGTTTCAGCGGAAGGATACAGGCTTGGAAGCTGCAGCTCTGATTGGAGTGACTCACACACACAATCTGATGTCGTTCACAAGAAATGTTTGACTTCATACTCTCTGCACCTGAGCAGCTCAGCCAATCAGGGACAGAGGTACAGCCTCATCAGCCAATGAGAAGAGACAATAGTTTCAGCAGGATGGACGATAGATTAGTCAACTTTGACATTCAGCATAAAAACCAAGTAAACCCTGCAGAACATTGCTCCTCTTCCTCGTCCTCCTCCTCTTCCTCCTGCTCCTCCTCCTCGCTGCACAGCCGGTCTGCTGGTTCCGGTTCCCTCCATCCTGGTCCAGTGTCTCCGCTCTGGTCCTTGTCTCTGCTAACCTCAGTTCGGCAGCCATCTTGTTCCTAGCGAGAAGAGGCGCTCATCAGCAGCTTTTAATAACTTTATATTTTAATGCTGAGCCTGCAGACGAACCTCCTGGCGCCATGTTGGGTCCCTAACAGGAAGTACCGCTCGTTCTGTAGCCATCTGATTGGCTAGCATGTGTTAGCTTAGCGCTGCGCTGCCCCCTATGGGTGGGCGTGTTTAAACAACGCTCAGGGCGGATCGGCGCATGTGGATGAAAACTTCTGAACCGATCAGAGAATCACGAAATGAGACATCGGCTTATAAAGACCTCTGACCTCTGACCTCTGAATCTGGTGCAACGTCTGAGATGGTGTCCTCATTGGTTGGAGATGACCTTTGACCCTTCCTACGGTGACAGTAGCTGCTGCTGTGATTCCGCCTGGCATTTTGTTTCACCTCACCTGTTGGCTGCAGACGCCAGGTGACCCTGCGGCAGTAACCCGTTCTCCTGCCTCCCTGCAGTGTTCCACCTGTCGCAGCGCTTCACCACCGTGGTACCGGAGAGCTGCATGCTGATCCTGTTGGGTCTAGTTCTGGGCGGCGTGGTTCTCATCGCCAGTAAGAAGCAGCTGTACCAGCTGGATCCCGCCCTCTTCTTCCTCTTCCTGTTGCCCACCATCGTGGGCGATGCCGGATACTTCATGCCCGCACGCCTCTTCTTCGACAACCTGGGCGCCATCTTGACCTACGCCGTGGTGGGGACGCTGTGGAACGCCTTCTGCACTGGATTCTGCCTCTATGCTGCCAAGCTGCTGGGGGTCATAGGTCAGTGATGGGGTCAGAGGTCAGACCGTGCTGTTGACACCTTGGCAGCAAACTGGAGCTGGACAGATGTCCAGCCAGTCCAGGAAACTATCTAATTGTCCGTCCCTTTAAACAGTGACTGTCCCTTTAAACAGTGACCTGTCCCTTTAAATAGTGACCTGTCCCTTTAACTAGTGACCCGTCCCTTTAAACAGTGACTGTCCCTTTAAATAGTGACTGTCCCTTTAAACAGTGACTGTCCCTTTAAACAGTGACCTGTCCCTTTAAACAGTGACTGTCCCTTTAAATAGTGACTGTCCCTTTAAACAGTGACCTGTCCCTTTAAACAGTGACTGTCCCTTTAAACAGTGACCTGTCCCTTTAAATAGTGACTGTCCCTTTAAACAGTGACCTGTCCCTTTAAACAGTGACCTGTCCCTTTAAACAGTGACCCGTCCCTTTAAATAGTGACCCGTCCCTTTAAACAGTGACCTGTCCCTTTAAATAGTGACCCGTCCCTTTAAACAGTGACCTGTCCCTTTAAATAGTGACCCGTCCCTTTAAACAGTGACCTGTCCCTTTAAATAGTGACCCGTCCCTTTAAACAGTGACCTGTCCCTTTAACTAGTGACCCGTCCCTTTAAATAGTGACCCGTCCCTTTAAATAGTGACCCGTCCCTTTAACTAGGGACTGTCCCTTTAACTAGTGACCCGTCCCTTTAAATAGTGACCCGTCCCTTTAAATAGTGACTGTCCCTTTAACTAGTGACCCGTCCCTTTAAATAGTGACCCGTCCCTTTAAACAGTGACCTGTCCCTTTAAATAGTGACCCGTCCCTTTAACTAGTGACCCGTCCCTTTAAACAGTGACCCGTCCCTTTAAATAGTGACTGTCCCTTTAACTAGGGACTGTCCCTTTAACTAGTGACCCGTCCCTTTAAATAGTGACTGTCCCTTTAACTAGTGACTGTCCCTTTAACTAGTGACCCGTCCCTTTAAATAGTGACCCGTCCCTTTAAACAGTGACCTGTCCCTTTAAATAGTGACCCGTCCCTTTAAATAGTGACCCGTCCCTTTAAATAGTGACCCGTCCCTTTAAACAGTGACCTGTCCCTTTAAATAGTGACCCGTCCCTTTAAATAGTGACCCGTCCCTTTAAACAGTGACCTGTCCCTTTAAACAGTGACTGTCCCTTTAAACAGTGACCTGTCCCTTTAATAGTGACCCGTCCCTTTAAACAGTGACCTGTCCCTTTAAATAGTGACCCGTCCCTTTAAACAGTGACCTGTCCCTTTAACTAGTGACCGTCCCTTTAAATAGTGACCCGTCCCTTTAAATAGTGACTGTCCCTTTAACTAGTGACCCGTCCCTTTAAATAGTGACCCATCCCTTTAAACAGTGACCCGTCCCTTTAAATAGTGACTGTCCCTTTAACTAGTGACCCGTCCCTTTAAATAGTGACCCGTCCCTTTAAATAGTGACTGTCCCTTTAACTAGTGACCCGTCCCTTTAAATAGTGACCCGTCCCTTTAAATAGTGACTGTCCCTTTAACTAGTGACCCGTCCCTTTAAATAGTGACCCATCCCTTTAAACAGTGACTGTCCCTTTAACTAGTGACCCGTCCCTTTAAATAGTGACCCGTCCCTTTAAACAGTGACCCGTCCCTTTAAATAGTGACCCGTCCCTTTAAACAGTGACCCGTCCCTTTAAATAGTGACTGTCCCTTTAACTAGGGACTGCAGCAGGAGGTTGTGATCTCAGAGTGACTCCCCCCTCAGTGACCTGATGCCTGCTGTGATGTCACTGTGTGTGGACCAATCTCTGCAGACGAACGCGTTCAGGCCGACCTGATGGACTTCCTGCTGTTCGGCGCTCTGATCTCAGCCGTCGACCCGGTGGCAGTTCTAGCTGTATTTGAGGAGGTCCATGTCAACGAGATGCTCTTCATCATCGTGTTCGGAGAGTCGCTGCTGAATGACGCCGTCACCGTGGTGAGGCACACACACACACACCCCTACACACCCACACACACACACACAGAGAGAGACTCTAAACAGCATAAATGAAACCAAAACCAGAGACGGTATCTGATATGGGCAACCACCCAGAGCGGCATCTTGTGGGTGCATCAGGAGCTCCCTCCCCACAATCACAACCTGCTGCACTCCCCATCTGGACTCAACTCCTTCAGACTAGCCAGCAGCAATGAGCAATCCGCTGCTGAGCTCATTATAACACTTCATCGCAACTCTTGTAAAAACATTAAAGGGTTAATACAGGAGCCATGTTGGATATCTTCCTGGAGGCGGAGCTTCAGGAAGAGCAGAAGCTTCTTAAAAAGACAGCGGTCCAATTTCAAGATGTTAAATCAGGAAGTAAGATTTATTTTAAGTCATAGTTTATAATTAGAGTTTTATTGCAGCTCAATGTTAGATAGTAACTGATTATGTTATTGAAAGTGACTATGTGCCTGGAAATCACATAATACCGCCCCTTTAAATGTATTTTTAATATTTTATAATAAAAAAAGCTTCAGTGATAAAAAGTGAGCATAATATGCCCATTTTATTCCAAATAATCATCAGAATAATCGATGCCTACCATGACAGGATGGAAACAGCAAGCAGCAGCGGTTGCTGCAGCAGCGGTTGCTGCAGCAGCGGTTGCTGCAGCAGCGGTTGCTGCAGCAGCGGTTGCTGCAGCAGCGGTTGCTGCAGCAGCGGTTGCTGCAGCAGCGGTTGCTGCAGCAGCGCCTCTTGCTGCAGCAGCGCCTCTTGCTGCAGCAGCGCCTCTTGCTGCAGCAGCGCCTCTTGCTGCAGCAGCGCCTCTTGCTGCAGCAGCGGTTGCTGCAGCAGCGGTTGCTGCAGCAGCGGTTGCTGCAGCAGCGCCTCTTGCTGCAGCAGCGCCTCTTGCTGCAGCAGCGCCTCTTGCTGCAGCAGCGCCTGATCATCGATGCTGAGGTTCCTCCACCTGCAGTGCAGATCTGGGTCAGCAGGATCTGACGCTGTGGGTGAATCAGCACAAATCTCACCTGCCAGGTGTGATGCTGCGTTTCCATGGTAACAGATAAGCCTGTGAAGGCCTGCCACATCGGGCGGCGTGGCGTGAAGCTGAACTTTGCTCCGCTGCTGCGGCTCCAGGAGGAGGACACGTGTCGTCCAGAGGCGGCGCTGGAAGTTGGGAACAGATTAGTGGCGCCAGCTAATCCTTCGCAGCACTCAGATTATTAGCTAATCCCAAAGAGATGGAAAAACCCAGGCAGAGCTGGAAGAACTCTGACCCCTCTGGGGGAGCGCTCACCTCTACCACACCTGGAGGTTCAGAGGTGTCCAACATGAGGTGTGGGGGCCGTCTGCGGCCCTCTGAATGGTCTCATTTGGACCCAGTTTGTTTTAGTAACAATGCAGATGCAAAATTTTCCCAAAATAATAAACCGAAATAATATTATTTTATTGGACTTGTTTCTCTTCTGATTTTGAGGTAAATGGACACAGGAAGCAGTGATGCATCCCAGAGACAAAATAAATGTTCAAAAAATAAATTAATTGAAGCCTCCGAAATATGAAAATTATGCCTGACTTTTACTGAAGCCGTAATTAAAGCCGTAATTTATTGATTCTTCTTGAACTTCTTTCTTCACTTTGTAATAACTCTGTGTGGATTCTGCAGCAGATAGAAACTTTTTGCCATTTTCAGGCTCAGATTTGTAAGACTACTTTATGTCGTAAACATAAAATCTTTGCTTTGATTCTTTTATGTTTAAGATATTCTTTTATTTCTACGGTAACTGATCAGCTGCTCAAAGCCGGGGTTTACCTAGCCTCGCCTTCAAGGCACAGCTCCTCCACCACTCAGCTCCTTCCGACTAGCCAACAGCAATTAGCAAACAGCTGCTAAGCTAATTATAGGAGCTGCTGCTCAGAGCGACGCTGGTAAAAACATTAAAGGGAGCCATGTTGAGATGTCTTCTTGGAGGCGAAGCTTCAGAAAGAGCAGAAGCTTCTTAAAGAGACAGCGGCCCAATTTTAAGACGTTAAATCAGGAAGTAAGATTTATTTTAAGTCATTTTTGATATTTTTATAACAACTGACGGAAACATAGTTACTGATTGTGTTATAAAATGGAACTATGTGGCTGAGAAAAACGATACTGTCCCTTTAACATTTAGCTTGTTAGTTTATTTTTGTGCTGAGAAAAATTTCACAATAATATATTTTATTATTTTTGTTTCTTTTTTTGCATTTTGACTGGAGAGAAAAAGCTCATTTTGGTCCTCAGTGGTAAAAGGTTTCCCTCTGGCCTGGAGGTTCCGGACGCTCTTGTGGTCCGGCTCCTGGAGGATCTGGTCGGGTTCTGGTTCTGGTTCTGGTGACCCGGTCCCTGATGTGTCTCTCTCCGTGTCTCCTGCAGGTCCTCTATAAGGTCTACATCTCCTTCGTGGAGGTCGGCCCGCAGAACGTTCAGACGGCCGACTACTTCAAAGGAGTGGGTGAGTCTTCAGGTGGAAATCTCGACAGCCTCTGCTGACCTCTGACCTCTGCTGACCTCCACAGCCTCCTTCCTCATCGTCAGCGTCGGGGGGACTCTGGTGGGTCTGGTCTTTGCCGTCATCCTCGGCTTCATCACCCGCTTCACCAAGAAGGTCCGCATCATTGAGCCGCTCTTCGTCTTCCTGCTGGTATACCTGGCCTACCTGACCGCCGAGCTCTTCTCGCTGTCCGCCATCTTGTCGTGAGTCCCGCCTCTCCATCCGTCCCGTCTCAGCCCCAGCTGTGTCACTGCCATGTCTTCCTCCACAGGATGACCTTCTGTGGCATCGGGGCCAACAAGTACGTAGAGGCCAACATCTCGCAGAAGTCCCGGACCACGGTGAAGTACACGATGAAGACGCTGGCCAGCATCGCTGAGACCATCATCTTCATCTTCCTGGGCATCTCTGCCGTGGACAAGTCCAAGTGGGCCTGGGACACGGGCCTGGTGTCCTGCACCTTGGTCTTCATCCTGCTCTTCAGGGCTGTGGGTCAGTTCCTCTGGTTCTGGTTCAGGTTATAACTCTGACATTATTCACATTAACCATCCACAGAAGGCGCAGCTCAGCACCGTCTACTGGCCAACATGGGTACAGCAGCCATTAAAGGTCCGGTATCATGTGATTTCCAGGCTTATAGTTCCATTTTATAACATTATCAGTTACTGTCTCACCTTCAGCTATTATAAAAACACTATACATAAAATATGACTTCAAAGAAGTTTAGCTTCCTGATTTAGCAGCTTGAAATTGGGCCTCTGTCTCTTTAAGAAGCTCCTGCTCTTCCTGAACTCTGCCTCCAGGAAGCCATTCCAACATGGCTCTATTAACCCTCTAAAGTTTTACCAGCGTTGTTCTGAGCAGCAGCTCCTATAATGAGCTCAGCAGTTGTTTTCTAATTGCTGCTGGCTAGTCTGAAGGAGCTGAGTGGGGGAGGAGCTGCGCCTGGAAGGCGGGGCTAGCTCCACCCAGACATTTAGCAGCTGAATGGTTGCCATGGAGATTGAAGGATTTCTCAAACACGACAGAATCAAAGCAACACAGCAGGAAAAACGTTAGAGATCAGGAAGGTTTATTTTACATAAAACTGGACCTTTAAAAACAGCAACTCAACTAATTAGCAATTTAAACTTGATTTCAATCATTTATCTTTAATTGATGCTCAGAAATTATCTCATAATTTTATATTTTAATAAGTGAACCAGATCTCACATTTAAATATTAATCCAGCTAAATTAATTCTACATGATCAAAATCAAACCACATTAATTCCTAAAGATTTATTAAAGTAAAAGCAAAACATAATAAACAGAAGAATCTCACTAAAATCTTTAGAGAACAGAACTGAATTAAAGTTTATTTGAGGTTTTCGTCTCTCAGTTGTGAGGATTTTAATCTAAATAAATCTGAAGTAGTCAGTCGGTTCCAACGTCTGTGACATGATGGTTCTGCTGGCTCTGGGCCTCAGGTGTGGTTGGCCAGACCTGGGTTCTGAACCGGTTCCGGCTCGTCCCGCTGGATAAGATCGACCAGGTGGTGATGTCGTACGGCGGCCTGCGGGGGGCGGTGGCGTTCGCGCTGGTGGTGCTGCTGGACGCAGAGCAGGTCAAAGCCAAGGATTACTTTGTTGCCACGACGATTGTGGTTGTCTTCTTCACCGTCATGTTCCAGGTAGGAGCGGCTTGAACCGGTCCAGTTCCTGAGTGAATAACCGCTGTTTCTGGTTCTGATTCCTGCTCTGGTTCTGGTTCTGGTCCAGGGTCTGACCATCAAGCCTCTGGTCAAGTGGCTGAAGGTTCCTCGCTCCACCAATAGGAAGCCCACCATCAACGAGGAGATCCACGAGCGGGTGATGATGATGATGATGATGATGATGATGATGATGATGATGACTCATTATCAATGTGACAAGTGTGTGTGTGTGTGTGTGTCCAGGCCTTTGACCACATCCTGACTGCGGTGGAGGACATCGCGGGACTCCAGGGTTATCACCACTGGAGAGACAAGTGAGTCCCACCAACATGTCCTCCATCATCAGCGCGGTTTCCCAGCATGCTTCACTGCACCTGCCCCCTCAGGTGGGAGCAGTTCGATAAGAACTACCTGAGCAAGCTGCTGCTCAGGAAGTCGGTGTACAGGAAGAGCGAGCTCTGGGAGGCGTACCAGAAGATCAACATCCGGGACGCCATCAGCGTCATCGACCAGGTAGGAGGACCGGGTCGGGACCAAACGGACTCTGGTTCTGAAAAGAGACGGACTGGAGAGACTGCAGGCTCCAGGTTCTGGTTCTGGTTTTTTGGGCAGTCGGGTCTCCCAGGCTGCTAGGACCTGGGTTCTGGTTCTGATCCACAATCCATGGTTGAGGTTGGAGCCGTAGATCCAAAACTTCTCCACCTCAGTCAGGAGGAAATGTTGGCTGAGCCATTCCTGGTTTGATGGGTCACCAGAACCAGCTCCAGGTTTCTCACCAAGCAGAACTTTACACAGTTCTGGTTCTCGTACCGGATAGCAGACCCATCGAGTCGACCCAGAACCAGAACCGGAGTCGGCAGGCGGCAGAGCTGAGGATTAAATTTCATCTCTGGGGAAACGGAGGAAGCATGTCGACCTTCAGGCAGGTCCAGTAAACCCAGCAGAACCAGAACCAGGTCAGGCTTTAATTTGGACCGGGCTTTATTTATGGAGCAGAACTCAGCAGGAAGCAAATTAATGGAGGCAGCAGAGATTTCTTGCAACCTCAGCAGAATCTGTTTACTGCAAATATTCTGTTCTATTCTGTTCTGTTCTGTTCTGTTCTGTTCTTTTCTGTTCTGTTCTGTTCTGTTCTTTTCTATTGTGTTCTGTTCTGTTCTGTTCTGTTCTTTTCTGTTCTGTTCTGTTCTTTTCTGTTCTGTTCTGTTCTGTTCTGTTCTGTTCTGTTCTGTTCTGTTCTGTTCTGTTCTTTGTTCTGTTCTGTTCTGTTCTTTTCTGTTCTGTTCTGTTCTGTTCTGTTCTGTTCTTTTCTGTTCTGTTCTGTTCTTTCTGTTCTGTTCTGTTCTGTTCTTTTCTGTTCTGTTCTGTTCTGTTCTGTTCTGTTCTGTTCTGTTCTTTTCTGTTCTGTTCTGTTCTGTTCTGTTCTGGTTCTGTTCTTGTTCTGTTCTGTTCTGTTCTGTTCTGTTCTATTCTGTTCTGTTCTGTTCTGTTCTGTTCTGTTCTGTTCTGTTCTGTTCTGTTCTGTTCTGTTCTGTTCTGTTCTTTTTTCTGTTCTGTTCTGTTTCTGTTCTGTTCTGTTCTGTTCTGTTCTTTCTGTTCTGTTCTGTTCTTCTTTCTGTTCTTTCTGTTCTGTTCTTTCTGTTCTGTTCTGTTCTGTTCTTTCTTTCTGTTTCTGTTCTGTTCTGTTCGTTCTGTTCTGTTCTGTTCTTGTTCTGTTTCTGTTCTGTTCTGTTCTGTTCTGTTCTTTTCTGTTCTGTTCTGTTCTGTTCTATTCTGTTCTGTTCTGTTCTGTTCTTTTCTGTTCTTTTCTGTTCTGTTCTGTTCTGTTCTGTTCTTTTCTGTTCTGTTCTGTTCTGTTCTGTTCTGTTCTGTTCTGTTCTTTTCTGTTCTGTTCTTGTTCTGTTCTGTTCTGTTCTTTCTGTTCTTTGTTCTGTTCTGTTTGTTCTGTTCTGTTTTGTTCTGTTCTGTTCTGTTCTGTTCTGTTCTGTTCTGTTCTGTTCTGTTTCTTTTTGTTCTGTTCTGTTCTGTTTTTCTGTTCTGTTTTTCTTTTCTGTTCTTTCTGTTCTGTTCTGTTCTGTTCTGTTCTTTCTGTTCTGTTCTGTTGTTCTGTTCTGTTTCTGTTCTGTTCTTTTGTTCTGTTCTGTTCTGTTCTGTTCTTTTCTGTTCTGTTCTGTTCTGTTCTGTTCTTTTCTGTTCTTTTCTGTTCTGTTCTGTTCTGTTCTTTTCTGTTCTGTTCTGTTCTATTCTTTTCTGTTCTGTTCTGTTCTGTTCTGTTCTGTTCTGTTCTGTTCTGTTCTTTTCTGTTCTGTTCTTTTCTGTTCTGTTCTTTTCTGTTCTTTTCTGTTCTGTTCTATTCTGTTCTTTTCTGTTCTGTTCTGTTCTATTCTGTTCTTTTCTTTCTGTTCTGTTCTGTTCTGTTCTGTTCTGTTCTTTTCTGTTCCGTTCTGTCTGTTTCCATCAAACTCCCCAATGCTTCAGTGCAGCAATGCTCCGCTGGCTGTAAACTTTTTTCTTCCACCTAACTTTCCTTCTGTCTTGGTCTGGTCATCAGTTGTTTGGTTCTGAGTGAACAGCTCCTGCAGAACCTGTGCTGGTTCTGCTGGTCGTTTTGCTCCTCCTGGCTGGACCACCAGGGGGCGCCTCAGGCTGATGCTGACCTCTGACCTCTGCGTGCAGGGTGGGAACGTCTTGACCTCGGCTAGGCTGTCTCTGCCCTCCATGGCCAGCAGAGCCTCCTTCCCCGAAGTCACCAACGTCACCAACTACCTGTGAGTCACATGACCTCTGATGACCTCTGATGCTCAGCAGGAAACAACTTGTTTTCTTCCTGTTTAAACCAACTTTATGGAAGAATTAGAACAAAAACAAAATTTTCACTTCAGATCCAACAAATGATCCAGAGAAGAAGAAATAAACATTGGATTTTATCTTCAGCCCCAAAGCGACTCCTGCTGACCTGTGCTTGACGTGTTGCAGGCGGGAGAACGGCAGCGGCGTGTGTCTGGACCTGCAGGTGATCGACAACGTTCCCGGGTCCAAGGTGGAGGAGGACATGGAGACGCATCACGTCCTGGCCGGGAACCTGTACAAGCCCCGGAGACGGGTAACGAGAAGGAGCGGCTGGGGCAACGGTCCGTGGAGCTGCTGATGACACACAGTGTGCGTGTGGGGGTGTGTGTGTGTGTGTGTGGGGGGGGTGTGTGTGTTTTCCAGTACCAGTCCCACTACAGCCGACACTTCATGCCTCTGGGTGAGCAGGAGCGGCAGGACCGCGAGGTTTTCCAGAGGAACATGAGGAGCCGCATGGAGACCTTCAAGTCCACCAGACACAAACGGCACAAGAAGGAGCGCAGCCTGAAGAAGGTTCACACACACACACACACCTGAACAGAACCTGCAGTCTGACTGTTAGAACAGGTGTTATAACAGTCAGAGGTCCGGTTCCATCAGAACTGCAGGTCTCGCTGCAGAGTTCCAGATTCTAGATATGAAATCTCAAACTTGTTTCAGTATCCGGACCGATGCAAATATTAGTATCGGCTTTAGTTGGCATCTGAGCTTTCTTTCTTCTCCTGACAGCGCCGAGGCTCCGACACGAAGGACGAGGGAGGAGACAAACCCAGACGCAACGTCAGCTGGCAGGACAAAGGTACCGAGACGACCAGCTGGGTTCGAGATGGGTTGATGTTGATGTTGGGTTGATGTTGATGATCTGCTTGGCCCTCGCCAGCGTCTCAGTAACTGGTGTGACGATGCCGCCGCTCTGTCTCAGATCCGGTGGCCGTTCCTGTGGAACCTGAGGAGGATAAAGCTGATCACTCCGATCCGGAGAAGGAGGAAGACGTCGGCATCACCTTCGTTGCTCGGAAGGCGGAGACGCCCAAACAGCGACCCAAATCAGGTAAAGCAGAGAGGCTCTGATTGGACCGCACCACCTGTAAATGGTGATCCACCAATGGATGGCACATTTATTCTGATCACATTCCAACTAGTGCGTGACAAGTGAAATATTAAAGTAAAATACCTGACAAGCTGCAATCAGATATAAATGTTAAAAAGGCAAAACCATACAGAACAGATAAAATATTTGCGTCAACATGAAAACCAGTTTATAAAAGTTGATGACTAAAACTGAAGAAAACGGAATGAAAACCATTTGTTACCATGGTTACGAGTTACCGTGGTGACAGAGCAGCTGGTGTTTACATCTCTTCATTGAGATGAAGGTTTCCATGAAACTGCTTCATCGCCATGGAAACACAATGGTGATGTTTCCTGCTGAATGAGGGCATAATGCTGCCATCACCGAATCGTTCTCCCTCCAACACTTTACTTTCATTAACTAGAAAGTCCTCTGTCTTCTGAGAACGAGCTGCTTCTGCTTCTGGTTCTGGTTCTGCTTCTGGTTCTGGTTCTGCTGGAGGTTTCTTCCTGTTAAAAGGGAGATTTTCCTCTCTGCTGTCGCCCCCTGCTGGTCGGGGCAGTGATGCTGCGGGTCAGGATGCTCTGCTGGGTTTCCCTAGGAATGTTTTAGATTAATTAAAATGTTTTATTGAACTTAAATCAATTTGAATGATTGATTGATTATAAAAGATTTACTTTGTGAATTTAATGACGCTGAACTGAAAACGAAACTGCCTGTTTCCATGGTGATGGTAGGTTGGTGTAGAGCTGCAATCTTTCTGCATGATGGCTGATTAGAGTCTGTCCTTCAGTCCCAGCAGCTCTGGACGTTTGCCAGAGCTCGCCGCCCCTCGCCCCGTCGCCGCCCAGTGAGGACAGCCATCTGCCCTGGAAGGGCGGCCTGGGATCGCCCCCGCCCTGCGTGTCGGTGGAGGCCACCAAGATCATCCCAGTGGACCTGCAGCAGGCCTGGAACCAGAGCATCTCCTCCCTGGAGAGCGTCTCGTCGCCTCCGGCGCCTGCCGAGCCTGTCCACCCCCGCGTCAGCGCCCTCTCCAGGCTGGGAGGGTCCCGCCCCGCCTCCTACACCGGCCCTGTCGGTGCGGCGCCCGCTCAGGTCGCGCCCCCAGCCGCCTTCTGTTTTCCTGAGAGGAAGAAGAAGAAGCTGGTGGAGGAGGAGGAGGAAGAGGAAGAGCCTGGCACGTCGCAAGAGATGCAGCCGCTGATGTCGGCCTTGAAGCCGCCACAAGCTCCGCCCCCGCCACCCGCCCCGCCCGGCCCAAGCAGGAGGAGGAACCCCTGTGTGTACCTGAGGAGTCTGGTGACCCCGCCCCCCAGTGGCGGCGCCGGGCCGCACAGTCACCGCCCCACGCAGCTCTGAACATGGCCACCAGGTGGCGGACTGTCTGCCGGCTCCGGCCAATAGGAAACCAGCACAATCACATGATCAGAAAGCACCACCAGCCGAAGATGACCTTCTGCCCTCATCTTCATTATCATCAGCGTCCTTTGTCCTTCCACCAAACTTTCCAACCAAGCTCCTGCAGGATTGGAAGCTTGGAAGGATCATTGCTCCATCACAGCAGATCAATATGATTCAATAACTGCTGAAGTTATTGAATCATATTGATGATTGTTGTTACTTCATACAGCAGGGGGCGCTGCAGAGCCCCTTCCCCTGCCTTTCTGTCTGAGCTGCTTATTTAAAACCCAAACATGTATTTTATACAGGCTTTGTTTTTATTAATGCCGCTGCCTTAATCTGTGTGCTTTATTCCTGCAGCTGCTGCGGGAACCCGGTCCTGTCCAAACAGGACCGACGGTTCTGCCAGATCATGCGTGATCTGTTCCTGCAGCAGCTCGGCCCAGGCAGCAGGAAAACGGTTTTTATTCATAATAAAGGTCGTTGACATGTTTCTGCTTTAACATGCTGCTAAACGTCAGAAATGCCTGAAATTAACACTGAATTATTCCTCTCAAAATGGACAAATAAAGAGAAATTAGATTGAGATGAAATATTTTTGTTCATATTTTATGATAATTTTTCCAGTTTACCTTGATGAATCCTGATAATGAGGAATTATCGTTGTGTATTTTATTTTATCTGAAAGTGAGCAAAGGTTTTATTTAAGTTATGAGATCCATGTTTCAGGGAAGAGAAGCAGCAAATTGGATCAGAACCACCTGCTTTCTGACCAACAGAACCAGAACCAGGAGCGCACCACATCGGCGCCCGGATCCCATATCTGATGTTGTTCCCCATATTATTGCTGTTTGTTGAAGGAAAACAGCGGAGTTTAGGACAGATCTTTCTGTTCTGGTTAAAGGAGCCGCTAATTTGCTTTTATTTGTGCAACTGCTTCATGTATGAGATTAATTCCCTGAACAAACCTCTGAAAATAACTAAAACTAACAATAAAATAAAACCAATTGAATAATAATTCTGTAAAGTTCAAATCTCTGATGTAAAATCAGAATATGACAAATACAGTGAACAGATTGAATCACGTGGTGACGTCTGGCGCCGAAGCCAGTGATGCAATGCCGCACAGTGACCACAGGGGGCGCTGTGGTTCGCCTCAGAAGCAGCTAAAGAATAACTTCCGGAAACTGGTTAGCATCGCTCGCTGAAAGGATAACAAATAATCGCTGCAGCTCAAATTTACCGGATTATTTTACCCAGACCGCTCTCTACCGCCGGTGAGTCCTTGTTTTAAATTAGCATGTATCAGATTAACTGGTTAGTTAGGGCTAATTAGCGTGTTGGTTTGTTCGTGGCGGTTCGTTGGCGGGGCATCCGAAGCGTTTCTAGAAACTTCTCTGAAGGCCAACACCACGGTAATAATCCCGGTTAAAATGTAAATTAAATACGAAATCAAACAGAGAAGGAAAAAACCGAATAATTAAGCAGCTAAATGAATAGCGGGAACATGTCCCAGTTTATGTGAGGCCTGTAGTAACCCTGTTTGCTGGACCAATAAATGTGAGCCGTAAAGGTGCAAACACCTGCTGTTACAATGGTCAAACCAGTCCCGCCCACAGCTGGGTGATAACTAGTTACATTTACTCTGTTACCTTTACTTTAGTCGCTGCAGAAACATTTCTGGATCCACTGCAAACAAACACATTTTAATCAAAAGGCACCACAGTTTGTTACTTATATTTTATATTCTCTCTGATGACATCACTTTTAAATGTTGAGTCAAATGTTGTCAGCTACTTAATAAAAATACTATTATTATTTTTTAAATAATTTTGTTTAACTATTGTTTTTTTACTCGAGTAAATGTTGAAGTAGTGCCACCTTTTTTTTTTACTCCTCAGTAGTGATGGGCAGATGAGGCCTCATTGGGTGTATGGCACATTTCCCAAACTGTGTTGAAACTGTGTTGCTGTATCACTCAATGGCAACATCTGCTGGATTTAAAAAGTAATTGCAGGCAACTTCAATAAAGACTGGAAACAGACTGAACAAGGTTCATTCACACATTTTTATTTAAAAACATCAGCTGCGTTAACATCTTTGGGCCAAGGCGATTGCGCCGCTTACAAACCATTTCTCCTGCTTTTGAGAACACCCTTTCACAGGGCACTGATGATGATGGCGTACATAAAAATGTCATTGCAAGTTTGTACAAGGTAGGGTAATTTAGTCTTTGCGATTTCCAGTATTGTAGTGGATCCTGTGATCTTGGTGTGTTCTCCTCGGAGAGGTATCTTTGTACCTCGATAATGGCATCGGTGGTGACATTTGAATTGGCCTTGCTCTCCTTGACTTCCATATCCAGCTGGTGCCACAGGTTTCGGATATCAGTGAGTGTCTCAATTTGGTCACATGATTTTCGAACTGTTAAATTTAAAGACTGCGCTATGCAAATCGTGTGCCTGATTTGGAGCTTTTTGACACATGCAACCATGTTTGCAGCCGCATCTGTGACAAGACATGTCACTTTCTCTGCTATGGCCCACTCCTGCATCAAGTTTTTCTTTACTTGGGCCATATTTTCAGCAGTGTGCTGCTGAGGGAAGTGTTCCACTCCCAACAGTGATGTACACAGTGTATGGTTCTCACTGTCGACATAGTGACAGGTCACAGCCAGGTAAACCTCCATGTTCATGGATGTCCACATGTCAGCTGTTAGGCTGACTGCAACTGCAATCTTCAGTTCTTTTTTAATTTGCTCCTTTTTCTCCTCATACCTCTGGCTAATCATGGTCTTGATAGCCTAAAATTAATAACACAAGTGGAGTAGATTAATGAATGAAATCACATAACATGCATATACTTTAACATGTATAACACCCATTCATTAGTTTGTTTCACGTACCTTTCTGCATGGCAGAACGTATGAGGGCTCAAGGAGTTGGACCAGCTCTCGGAACCCCTTGTCTTCCACCAGGCTAAGCGGCTGACAGTCTGTAATGATCATATTCATTATAGCCTCATCAATCGCCTGCTTTCTGGAAACACCAGGGCTGATCACGGGAGTATTAACTCGTTCTTCCTTCTCATGCCGGGCACGGTAATGCCTCAGCATTGTGGAAGTGCTCCGGTTACAGTAAGACAGCACCTGGGAGCAAATCCTACATTTCACCTACAATAGAAATAAAAGTTAATCCATGTAAACAAATTAAAATATTCTTCAGAAAGAAATTGGAATAACCCGACAGAAGAATGATCAATAGTGGAAACGAGAACGGAATAATAATTTACCTTATTCTCCGTGATAAGATCAAAATGATCCCACACGGGAGAAAACTTCCTCTTCCTTGGTTGATCCATAGTTTTCAAACTATGGACAAGCCAAACACAAATGCAGAGCAAACAACACAAACTATCTCCATCCAACAAAACCCACAAACGTGTCGATACATTTTCTGTTTATAAATACAATTTGGCGCGTTCAAAACCAAACGACACAGGAACTGTATCGGTCACGTGGTTTTCCTTAAAGAGATACGCGCACCGACACGGGGCTTCGCCTTGTTTGCTCGGCGCATGCGCCGAGGTTTCAGTGTCGTCAGACCCATCACTAGTCCTCAGGGTGTTTGAGGAGGATACTAAACCCCAAATCAAGTTTGTTTTTGCAGGTAAACTGTATAAACCAGTCCCTACTGGCGCTGTCTTTATGTTTTTGTGCTAATTGTGGGGCGACGTTTTGCCACACTTTAATGTATGATTGTTTACAACATTGTGCTTCTGCATATTGAATAGGTGACCACAAGAGGGCAGTGTACAGTGGAGCTGATGGAGATTTACTCTAAGATGTTTTTAGTGGGAGTTAGGTGCTTCTGATGATGAGAATAAACTTAGTCGGGCGCGACTGTAAGTTTATTAAAACACAGTGATCCATTCCAGCGGCGCTCCTTGCAGTGACAGGATGTGACTCGTTCCTTCAGCATCCTGTGTCCTCCCTCCTCTCTGACTCATTAATATATCCTGCAGCAACCCTGCCTGCTGTGGTGCGGCATGTTGTCAGTGCTGCCCATGCTGCGGCTTCATAAAGGTTAATGAAGGTCACGGTTACTTCTTGAGGCTCTGCTGATGTTTGCTCTGCTGTTCCTCTCTGTTCTGTCAGATCAGTATTTAAGGCTCAGCTGTGAGTGCTCTGATCCTCCAGCAGGTGGCAGTCTCTGGCTCGCCCACAGTATGGTGAGCATTAAACCGTCCAATCAGTCCTCATAGTGGATCAGATGGAGATCAGCTGTCTGATGGCTCCAGGTCATAGTCTGGACCAGGTGGTTTGGTGTGGCTACACACTCCAGCTGAAGGCCCCCTGCTGAGCTTCAGTGACTGTCAAACTGAAGCAGCTGTCAGTTCTCCTGGTCTGGACCCACTTCCCTTACTAACCACATTTCCATCCAGTTACCATGCAAATTTTAAGCCAACTTTTGAAATATTGCCAAAAAGAAAACATGAACTATGCATGTTTCCACCTCCTTGTTTGAGCGAATCAACCAGTCAGATGTTGATGCTGCAGTACGCAGAAGGTACAGCGTTGTGGATAAATGCCTCTGTGTCCTTCCTCTGTCTCTTATCTGCCTTCATAACCACAACATAACAGCCATAACACATAAACAGCCTCTGGTTTATGTGCTGCTTATGTGTTAAACACCTTCGAGACGGAGCAGAACGAGGAGATAAAAGCAGAACTTGCGTTGCAACCTTTGCTTCACGTGGTGTTGCCCCTAAAAGGAGCTGAATGTCTCTGTATCTGCTCCATCTGTATCACTTGTAACATTTGATCTGTTGCAGCATTAAAAGGAACCAAGATTAGGTAACATGTTGGCGTAAATATGTTGCAATTTTCATATTGCCTAAAAAAAATGCTGTTTGTCTTACGCCAAAACTCATCATTACTTCAAAAATGAAAATTTTTTGTTGTATTTGTCATCCATGGAGGTCGCCACTTTTCACCGATGGGTTGATGAGGTCATCAGTTCTGTACTGGAGTCTACAGAGTAAACACAGCAAGGCTAACTTTACCCTAGTAGATGTTGATCTTATTGCAGTTGACTGGTGTAATTTTAGATAATGCCACACTGTTACTGTCGGCTGTGATAAAAAAAATAAAATCTGAGCCAAATCTGGATAATTTCCCACATGAGAGAGAGGAGAGCGCAGTGCGAGAGCCGGAGAGGAACACAAGCAAGGACCTAATCTGGACCTGGACATTTCTCCACAACACTTTGAGCCATTTACACCAGCAGAACCAACGAAGCTCTAACAGGTGATTGTTACCTTAACGAGCTAAAAATAAATGCTGTGCTGAGAGGGTTAGGGTTAAGCTAGCTATTAGTGCCGGGAATGCTAACCTAGCTGTTACTGCCGGAAATGCTAACTTAGCTATACTAGCGGAGCTATCACTGCAGGAAATGCTAATGGAGCTATCACTGCAAGAAATGCTAACGGAGCTATCACTACAGGAAATGCTAACGAAACTATCATTGCAGGAAATGCTAACGGAGCTATCACTGCAGGAAATGCTAACGGAGCTATCACTGCAGGAAATGCTAATGGAGCTATCACTGCAGGAAATGCTAACGGAGCTATCGCTGCAGGAAATGCTAACTTAGCTATGCTAACGGAGCTATCACTTCAGGAAATGCTAACTTAGCTATGCTAACGGAGCTATCATTGCAGGAAATGCTAATGGAGCTATCACTGCAGGAAATGCTAATGGAGCTATCACTGCAGGAAATGCTAATGGAGCTATCACTGCAGGAAATGCTAATGGAGCTATCACTGCAGGAAATGCTAATGGAGCTATCACTGCAGGAAATGCTCCTCCTCATCATCACCTGTTATTTCTGGTTCTGGTCGGTTTCAATGCTCCGGTCCAAATTAAAAAGCCTTCATAATGTTACTCATCACTGGAGGAGCCAGTTGGACCGCTACACGTCATTTACCCAGAATGCATTGCGACATTCCTGTGACAATATTTTATTAAAATTTATGAAAACTAAATAACCTACAGTATTATTACTATATTGTTTTTACATCTAAGATAAATATTTCCCAAATAAGGTTTATTTTTATCAGTAATCATGGATGCCTTTTAAGGCTCAGGGTTTGGTTCCTCTGGTGAGGCACAATCCCACCAGTAGAGGGCAGTGGTTGCCTCGTTAGGATATGAAACGCATCTGTTTCCTGCAACTCTTTCAGAAAACCACCTCAGGCAAGCACAATAACTTTTTATCATAAAATTGATAAATTTATGTCAGATTTTAATGTTTCCATCAACTTTTTCTATGCGATGGTTCAAAATGTGAATAAACATGTTGCTGGAATGCAGCTAATGACATGTGGGAACACGTCCTGCTCAGCAGACCATCTGGGGCCGTTCCTGCAGGCTGAGCCTGTGAGGCGGACCAGAGCAGGAACGGAGACGACGAGACCAGAGATGCTCCGATCCCCAAACTGCTGCTCCTGCTGCAGCATGATGATGATGAGTTAAGCTGGCCAAGCAGTCAGCTGGTCTCCTTACGTCACTTTACTCAACGATTTCACTGTAAAAGTGGTGGTGTGGTGATTAGTGTTCCAGAGCTTCTCCTGTTGGACCCCGCCTGCGCTGTGCGCCTGCAGGAATTGCTGCGGCTGCAGGTTTGTCTGTGTTTCTGTGGGGATCAGCTTCAGGAATGAAGCTTTTCTCTGGGCTTTAGCTGCAGGCCTCGTCCGGCGCCTCATTGGCTGCCCGCTCATCGCTCCCTGAGCTGGAAAACCTGCTCACATTCCTCTGATGAGCCGCCTGCCAGGCCGCACTCGGGGCACAGCTGCTGCCTGTTGTTGGTTACCAGAACCTGCCGTTCAGAACCACAGACGGGTCAAGTGAGCGGCGACACGCTGCATCGCATAATGGCTGCATCAGAGGACCAGCAGGAAGCCGAACCAGGACAGCTGGAGAGCCGAGCCCTGATTATTACTGATACATTGCCAGATCGATCAGATCCAGGTGATTGGTTTCGCTTCCAGTTCTGATCTCTGGACAGTTTCAATTGACCAGAACCGGAGGATCTGGGCCGGGCCATGGGATCTGTTTTCATGCTGGGAGGAAGGTCTTCCTTCCATATTCAGCAACTGGTTCTGCTGGTTCCAGCTGATTCCAGCTGGTTCCACTGGTTTTACTGTTTCTGCTGGTTCAAGCTGGTTTTACTGGTTCCGGTTGGTTCTGCTGGTTCTGCTGGTCCGCCTCCATAAATATGTCTTAAACACCCGAAATGCTGCCGCCATTTGTCCCAGTAACCATGGCAGTGGGGTCAGGAGGTGCTGGTTCTTCTCCAGCAACATTCTGGGCGAGAGGTGGGGTCACCTGGACAGGTGGCCGGTCTGTCGCAGGGCAACACAGAGACAGAAAGGACACACACACACACACACACACACACACACACACACACACCTGGGAGAATTTATACAGACCAGTTAACCTGACAGTCATGTTTCTGGACTGAGCAGGAAGCTGGAGAACCGGAGAGAGAGAACCAGCATGCACAGGGAGAACATGCAGACAGAAAGACCCGGGCCGGGAATCGAACCCAGGACCTCCTTGCTGCAAGGCAACAGTTCTACCAAGTGTGTTAGTATAACTGCCCTAGTTATTTCATATATATTTGTATAGTTATATAAATATAAATTTATGTTTTACCAGAGCACATGAGGTCACCAAAAACAAATATATTTAAATGTAAAGTGAAAAATCCAAATAGAGGAAATAAGTAAATCCAAGTGTAAATGATTGAGCAGCAGAGTGTGACAGCGCCCCCTGCAGTGAGGGGAGATGTGGCCGTTTGCTAAACGGAGGAATCATGTTGAACCAGCCGACATCCCTCTATGTTTATTTATCATATCTGGAGATGCTTCCTGTTCATAAACTGGACTGGATGACTGACCTTCAGCTGTTCTATCCACCTGTGCATACATCTATCGGACTGACCGGTACCGGTACCTGCTTTAAGTTCTGCTCAGAGCTCCAGGACGATCAGTCTGGATTCATCTAAACGCCAATAAACCAGCAGATCAATATGATCTCTGATCAATGGCTCCATGTTCTCCATCAGAGCCAAACATCCTCAGGTAGCGACTCACCTTGATGCAGCTACTGATATACCTGAGATTACACACACCTGATCACCTAATCAAACCTATTGATCACCTTCAGTAATCAAACCTGTCTGGAGTTAATCTGCTGATCCAACAGGCATTACATTTACATTGGGGTGAGGGTTTCATTTCATTTTTACTTTAGATATTGTGTGTGTGTGTGTGTTGTCTGAGGATAACACACACATTCACACAACGTACTGTTTACGTTTGAATAACAAGATTAATAAGATATGAAAATCACGATGGACATGAGGTTCAATGCTTGTTGGTCTGAATAACCGGGGCAGTCGGGTTCAGGTTTCAGTTCTGGTGATTTTTGGTGCTTTGTAGTTTATTGTCCACAAAGAAAGCTTGTGTGGCTGCTGCACATTTTCACTGCAGGTAAAAGGTTTGTGTTTGTTTACAAATTTTTTTATATGTAAAATATGGAGTTGCACATTTTTGTGCACATGTTTTATACCTGAGGCAACAGGAAAAGCTTCAGAGGTCATCATCTCCATCTTCTGTTCAGTAAGAGCTGAGCCATGTGGGACACCACGATGAAGAAGAGCAGCATCTTCATTTAGATGCTTTCCAGATGCTCCCTGTAGGGGCGCTGTGCTGGTGTCAGAACAGCATTAGTGTTTTTGTATTTTCCAGACACACATTTCCATTCATAGCACTATCAGTAACTGCTGCCTTCTGCTGTTGTAATGTGCTGTATGTATAAAACATGACTTAAAATAAGTTTGACTTCATAATTTACCGTTTGTCTCTTTAAGAATCTCCGCCTCCAGGAAGTCGTCCCAACATGACTCCTCTATTAACCCTTTAATGTTCTTACCAGCGTTGCTCTGAGCAGCAGCTGCTATAATGAGCTCAGCAGCTGATTGCTAATTGCTGCTGGCTAGTCTGAAGGAGCTGAGAGGGGGAGGAGCTTCTGAGGTGGGACCCAGACGTTTAGCAGCTGAATGGTTGTCATGGAGATGAAATGATTTCTCAAACATGAAAGGATCAAAGCAACACAGCAGGAAAAACATTAAAACATGACAAAGATCAGAAAGGTGATTTTACATAAAACTGCTTCTTCAAACTTACAAGTGAAGACCAGACATGATGGACTCCTGCCTGGAGGACGTTCCCGTTCCGGTTTCCGGTTGGCTCCTGTTCCGGTTGGTTCCCGTGTGGAGAACGTTCTCCCCCTCAACTGCTGCAGACATGAAGCTGTTGTGGCTCTGCTGCTCTATTTAAAGACCAGATCTTCTGTCCAAAGAATGTCGTCTCAACTGCTGCCAGCACAGAGAGAGAAAGAGGGCGTGTGTGTGTGTGTGTGTGCGTGGGTGGGGGTGTGTGCGTGCGTGTGTGTGTGTGCGTGGGTGTGAGTGTGCGTGTGTGTGTGCGTGGTGTGTGTGTGCGTGAGTGCGTGGGTGTGCGTGCGTGTGTGTGCGTGCGTGTGTGTGTGCGTGGGTGTGAGTGTGCGTGTGTGCGTGGGTGTGAGCGTGTGCGTGTGTGCGTGTGTGTGTGCGTGGGTGTGAGTGTGCGTGCGTGTGTGTGTGCGTGGGTGTGCGTGCGTGTGTGTGTGTGCGTGGGTGTGAGTGTGCGTGTGAGTGTGTGTGTGTGCGTGTGTGTGTGCGTGCGTGTGTGTGTGCGTGTGTGTGTGTGCGTGGGTGTGAGTGTGCGTGTGTGCGTGGGTGTGAGTGTGCGTGTGAGTGTGTGTGTGTGCGTGTGCGTGTGTTAGCAGTTGAGTGCGATGCTCCCACAGTGAGTCGGAGGGAGGAGCCGTCTGAGCTGCAGGCTGGGAGCTGCTGCTTCTCTGAACACATGCTGCTGCTCCGCCGCCTCGCTCTGCACATTTGGAGTGCCTGTTGTTATTCTGGGGGGGTCCGGTTTGGAGCGGCCCGGTTTGGAGCGGCCCGGTCCAGTCTGAGACGAGCTGACGGGGTGAGTGCTTTGTTTCTCTTGTTTCAGGCTCTGAGTGGGCTTAGAGAAAAACACGCAGCTGCTGCTGAGGAGCTGCAGAAGTTTCCTAATTTCTGCAGCTCCTCAGCTACATGTTTCTGATCAGCAGAAACATGTAGCTGACCTACAGAGCTCTGACCAGAACCACCAGACTGGATGCTTCCAGGTCTGGTTTAATGGTTTAAGTGGTTACCAGCTCGTCTTGTTGGACTGGTTCCCAGTAACAGGAGGGCATATGTTTAGCAGAACTTCACAATAAGAGCCTCATAAAGCTCTGAGTTCCCCTCTCTACTCATTATTAATCATTTTCCCTGACAGATTATGACTAATCCAGAAATCATCCCAGCCGCTGCCGCTGCTCAGATTGAGGTGAGAACTGGGACCAGCAGCAGGATGGTACTGGTGCTGCTGGGAGGCGGATCAGATGATCTTTATGGAAACTGATGGAACGTTTCAGGAATGTTTTAAAGCTGCCATGTTTTTAAAGTTACACTTTGCTACTTTTATTAAAAACGTTTTGATATTTCTGTTGAAACTCACTTTGTGCTGACGGCTCCTTCTCCCAGTGCTCCCAGTTCTCACTGCAGAAATACACTGCTCAGCCACAACCAGTCAGAACGAGAAGGATCTTACCACTGTCAGTCATGCTTGTGTATGTGCTGCTCACACCCTCCCCCTTGCTCTGTTACTGCTGGTTCACCACAGCCTGTCATGAGTGCTAAGGCTAGCTAGCATAGAGACGCTCGTGGAAGTGCTGCTGCTGTTTGTGTGTGTTGTATTTTGCCCGTCCACCATTTTGTTTCATTCATTATAATAAGTTCATTCTTTGTTGTGGTTTGTTCATTCCTTCAGAGCTTGGTTTTGTGTCTCTCCTGCCTTGATCATTGATATTTCCTAGATGTCATTGAATGTTACTGTTTACTTGTGTTCCTTGAACGTGTCTTTTTGCGAGTCGGCGTCCTGCTGACGAGCGTTAGGCACCGAGTGACACAACGTGAGTTATTGAACACGCCGAACGTCATCGGTGCCTGATCCCAGAAACACATAGAAGTAAAGTAAGTTGTTTCTCTGCCGTTAGCATATTGAGCAGTGAGTACATATGGTTGATTGACAGCGCTAAGCCCCACCTCCTGGCTCTGATTGTAGCAGATCTGTTCTCTGATTATCTGTCTCACACAGTGACAGTTTTAACAAATGTTGAACAACATTTTTTAATAAGGTAAAACAGTGCAGCTTTAACTCGTTACTAGTTAACAGGTTAAAAAAAATATTCATTAATTATTCATAAAATCTAAACAAAAACAATTCTGTAGGCTGAATAAAATATGGTCTCAGACATTGCCATGTTCCCAGCCCGGGTCTTTCTGTCTGCATGTTCTCCCTGTGCATGCTGGTTCTCTCTCTCCGGTTCTCCAGCTTCCTGCTCAGTCCAGAAACATGACTGTCAGGTTAACTGGTCTGTATAAATTCTCCCAGGTGTGTGTGTGTGTGTCCTTTCTGTCTCTGTGTTGCCCTGCGACAGACCGGCCACCTGTCCAGGTGACCCCACCTCTCGCCCAGAACGTTGCTGGAGAAGAACCAGCACCTCCTGACCCCGTTAGGGACAAGGTGTAAGAAAATGGATGGATGAACGTCGCCATGTTGCTTTCGCTGCACTGCTTCCTTTGTAGATGACATATGCTAGGTGCTACAGCGCTAGCTCTGTCCAGCCGGAACAGGGATTTTTGCACAGAGTAGTGTGAACGTCCTCAGTCTGAACCGGAATCCAACCAGAAAGAAACCAGATTCCCCAGAGTCTAACTGAAGGAGGTTGCAGTTAGCAACTCTTTTTCCCCTGCTAATGTCTTTAGCTCTAGCTAACAGTGTTAGCTCCTGCTACTATAGGCATCAGTAGCTCCCAAGCTGATGGCGTTAGCTTGTTTCAGCAGATATTTCATGTTCAGAAGGTTGTGGATCCCTTTAAGGTTGTCATCATGGTCTCCAGCCTGGTTCTGGTCCTGGTTCTGGTTCTGGTTCTGGTATGAACGGATCCAGAGAGCGGTTCCCATGAAGACAGAGTGTGTGTGTGTGTGTGTGTGTGGGTGTGTGTTCTGGCTTTCTGATTGGATCCCTGATGAAATTCCTGATCTGATTGGTTAACTGGAAACACAGCGTTGATGAGGGAAGAGGAACCGTTCCTTTAAGGATGCTTCTGGGTTTCTCTGGTCCCAGCAGACAGGCTCTTGCGTGTCCCCAGTGCTCCCAGTAGAGGCGACCAGCCACATTGTGGTTTCCCCCTCAGAGATCCTGAAAGACGTTTTTCTCTGTGGCTCATGGAAGCCACACACTGACTCCCAGCAGCTCCATGGAAACCAGCACTGGGAGCACTGGCGCTGCTCTGCTCTGGTCAGCTTGACTGGGAGTGGCCCAGTTCAGTCCCAGTCTGTGACGTTAAAGCAGAATGTTTCCAGACTTCTTGGTGCTGTTCACTGGTTTCCAGTCAGAGACCGTCATGGATGTCCCGACCCGCATCAGAACCACCAGCCGACCCAATGTTCCAATTCATTCTGGTTCTGTTGGACTGGTCATGTGACATGGTTTTCACAAGAAAAGCATTTAGCTCTTATTTACTGAGGTAAAATGATCCTGAAGTCTCTGTCTCTTCCTGCGGTTCTGACCCGGTGAGGTTCTGATCCAGTTTGGGTTGTAGGTTCTGCCACAGCCAGCAGGGGGCAGCAGAGGGGAGGAAGACGAGGGAGGGTCCGTGAAGGGCTGACAGCTGGGAGGCGGAGCTTAGCGCTCTGACGGCAGGAGACGCTTCGAGAGTCAGACTGGGACAGACTGGGACAGACTGGGATCATGGAGTCAAACTGGAGTAATTTTCCCTGACAACACACTGCAGACAGCATGGTAAGGCCTCCACACACACACACACACACACACACTCTGCCTGTAGCAGCTTAAAATGAAAAAGATTTCTTTTCATTTTAACTTTCTCTAGCAAAATATAGAATTCCTCAGTGATGCCTGGTAGGAGCGAATGAACAAAACATAAAACGGCACAAAGCATTTTAGGTTGGGTTTGTTTTGTGTAACACAGCAGCGATAGGACCATACAGTTCAAAGCGCTGTCAAGTTTTGTCCCTGAGGACGGGCAGAGAGAAAAAAATAAAAATACCCCCACCCACCCACCGGCTGGGGGGCAGCGGGGGTGTTGGGTTCCCCCAGGGTGTGTGTGTGTGTGGGATTCAGTATTGGATCTGAGGTGTGTGTGTAGCTGTGAGCAGCAGGAACAGCAAAACACTCGGACCTGTCAGTTAAAGTCAGGTCAAACACCAGAACCCAACAGAACCTGGCCCGGTGGAGCAGAACCAGTCCATGGTCCAGTTCTGTAACAGGTGGAGGCGGGTCAACTGGGACTCCTGCAGCTGAGCCGATCCAGTCAGATTGGGAGGTTCTTCCACCTTCGGATCAGAACCAGAGCATCACGACCCATAGCCTGGTTCTGGTTCTGCCGAACAGAACCACCTGTTAGAGCTTCCTGTAGCCGGGCAGGTTATTATGGGATGTTTGTGGTTTGATGGGCTGCAGTGAAAACTTTATTTCTGTTAGCGCAACCTGGCTAACCGCTGTTAGCGCAACAGACCCAGCGTCCAATCAGATCGCTTGGAGGCAGACATGAATCCCCCTTGCTTCCATCGTTAGCGATGGAGCTGTGCGTCACATTTAGAGGCGTACCAGAAACATGTGAATACAAAGGTTCCAGCTGGGGATGGGTGTAAAAAAATCACAAAAAAGTGATTAATTTGGTAAAACAAATCAAAGTAATTAATAAATTAAAATGACATAAAGATGCGTCTTTTCTTTAAATATATTCATATTTATTGCTGAACCAAAGAGAACAAAGTAGCGAAACTAAACCTCCTCAGGTTTTGATTATTTCCAGGCATCGGGCTGTAGTTTATCATCGTCACCATGGCAACGATGACCATCCACTCCTGACGCCGACCTCCCCATGTCTCGTATCTACTGCTCTGTTCAGAACCAGAACCTGAACCCAGCATCGGCTCCAGCGTGACTCAGAAGTGACTCTTTGTTTCGCCAACAGAACAAGTGAAAACAGTGACTCACTCTGACGATTACACACACCTGAGCAGGGCGAAGTGCCGTTACCATGGAGACGTCGGGTAAACTGGGAGTGCTGATGGAAACATGCTGAGACCTGCTCAAGGAGCCACAACAGGAACCAGAACTAATGTGGGTCCAGTCAGAGGTCAATGGTTCTGACGTTGTGCTGCTGCCCGTTGCGTTGCATCGCGTCGCTGTGCTTCACGTCGCTGTGCGTGGCGTCACCATGTGGATCGTGTTCTCCACGCTCTGGGTCCTTCTGGAAGTCGTCTTCACGCTGCTTGTCGGGTCAGATGTCTCTGCGGTTCCGGCCTCTCATTTGTCCACATGTTCAGAAGCAGAAAGTAATCCTGGTCGGGTCGGTTCGGCCCTGCTCAAGTCTGAAACATAAAGCCTGACGGCGTCACCATGTGGGAATCCCCCCTCACACTGGAAGGTGACACCAGTGGGAAGGGATTTGATCCTGTTAGCTTGTGTTCCCGTTAGCGCTTGCTACTGTTAGCTTGTGTTCCCGTTAGCCCTTGCTACTGTTAGCCTGTGCTCCCGTTAGCCCTTGCTACTGTTAGCTTGTGTTCCCGTTAGCCCTTGCTACTGTTAGCCTGTGCTCCCGTTAGCCCTTGCTACTGTTAGCTTGTGTTCCCGTTAGCCCTTGCTACTGTTAGCCTGTGCTCCCGTTAGCGCTTGTTACTATTAGTCTGTGCTCCCGTTAGCCCTTGCTACTGTTAGCCTGTGCTCCCGTTAGCGCTTGCTACTGTTAGCTTGTGTTCCCGTTAGACCTTGCTACTGTTAGCCTGTGCTCCCGTTAGCCCTTGCTACTGTTAGCTTGTGTTCCCGTTAGCCCTTGCTACTGTTAGCCTGTGCTCCCATTAGCCCTTGCTACTGTTAGCCTGTGCTCCCGTTAGCGCTTGCTACTGTTAGCTTGTGTTCCCGTTAGCCCTTGCTACTGTTAGCCTGTGCTCCCGTTAGCCCTTGCTACTGTTAGCTTGTGTTCCCGTTAGCCCTTGCTACTGTTAGCCTGTGCTCCCGTTAGCCCTTGCTACTGTTAGCTTGTGTTCCCGTTAGCCCTTGCTACTGTTAGCTTGTGTTCCCGTTAGCCCTTGCTACTGTTAGCCTGTGCTCCCGTTAGCGCTTGTTACTGTTATCCTGTGCTCCCGTTAGCCCTTGCTACTGTTAGCCTGTGCTCTCATTAGCCCTTGCTACTGTTAGCCTGTGCTCCCGTTGGCCCTTGCTACTGTTAGCTTGTGCTCCCGTTAGCGCTTGCTACTGTTAGCTTGTGCTCCCGTTAGCCCTTGCTACTGTTAGCTTGTGTTCCCGTTAGCCCTTGCTACTGTTAGCTTGTGCTCCCGTTAGCCCTTGCTACTGTTAGCTTGTGTTCCCGTTAGCCCTTGCTACTGTTAGCCTGTGTTCCTATTAACCCTTGCTATTGTTAGCTTGTGTTCCCGTTAGCCCTCGCTACTGTTAGCTTGTGTTCCCGTTAGCTGTTGCTACTGTTAGCCTGTGCTCTCATTACCCCTTGCGACTGTTAGCCTGTGCTCCCGTTAGCCCTTGCGATTGTTAGCCTGTGCTCCCGTTAGCCCTTGCTACTGTTAGCCTGTGCTCCCGTTAGCCCTTGCTACTGTTAGCCTGTGCTCCCGTTAGCCCTTGCGACTGTTAGCCTGTGTTCCCGTTAGCCCTTGCTACTGTTAGCCTGTGTCTTACCTTGCATGTTAGCTGTGTCCCGTTAGCCGCTACTGTTAGCCTGTGTTCCCGTTAGCCCTGCGATGTTAGCCTTGCTCCGTTAGCCCTTGCTACTGTTAGCCTGTGCTCCCGTTAGCCCTTGCTACTGTTAGCCTGTGCTCCCGTTAGCCCTTGCGACTGTTAGCCTGTGCTCCCGTTACCCCTTGCGATTGTTAGCCTGTGCTCTCATTACCCCTTGCGACTGTTAGCCTGTGTTCCCGTTAGCCCTGCGATTGTTAGCCTGTGCTCCCGTTAGCCCTTGGATGTTCTGTGCTCATACCTTGCGACTGTTAGCCTGTGCTCCCGTTAGCCCTTGCTACTGTTAGCCTGTGCTCCCGTTAGCCCTTGCTACTGTTAGCCTGTGCTCCCGTTAGCCCTTGCGACTGTTAGCCTGTGCTCCCGTTAGCCCTTGCTACTGTTAGCCTGTGCTCCCGTTACCCCTTGCGACTGTTAGCCTGTGTTCCCGTTAGCCCTGCGATTGTTAGCCTGTGCTCCCGTTAGCCCTTGCTACTGTTAGCCTGTGCTCCCGTTAGCCCTTGCGACTGTTAGCCTGTGCTCCCGTTAGCCCTTGCTACTGTTAGCCTGTGCTCCCGTTAGCCCTTGCGACTGTTAGCCTGTGCTCCCGTTAGCCCTTGCTACTGTTAGCCTGTGCTCCCGTTAGCCCTTGCGACTGTTAGCCTGTGCTCCCGTTAGCCCTTGCTACTGTTAGCCTGTGCTCCCGTTACCCCTTGCGACTGTTAGCCTGTGCTCCCGTTAGCCCTTGCGACTGTTAGCCCATTAGGTGAGATGAAGTTGCAGCATCAGACTTCTCCCTGGTTGGAAACCTGCAGAAGGTTCTGGTGCTGTTAGAAATCAGGACACTGGTGCGTCTAGAACATGAGCGGTGAGGCAGTCGGTACCGATGGGTCACACTGGGACCTGGATCAGAACCACAATCATCCCACCTTGATCAGAACACATGCCCGTCTCCCCCAGTTTTAAAACCCCGGTTCTGAACGATGTAGAACATCAGTGGCCCGTTCCCAGGCTCTGCTCCCTCTGACTTGTGCTGGTGGTTCTGGTTCTGGTGTCCCAGCAGCCTGGCTGTCTGGAACATTCCTGTCTCAATAAGCTGCGGAGGCATCGCCTGAAGGCGCGCCGCTCATTCCTGCTCAGCGCCTCTGGAATGTGATAACATCAGATGAAACTTTAATCCCCGGGAGGAAACTGCAGCGTCTCCAGACGAGCCACAGCACGCCGCGGCCGACCCGCAGCATCACAGAACCATGGCAGGTAATCACAGCAGGAAGCAGCTCTGCTCGCCGCCGGCTGCGGCTGATGATGATGATGATGGCAGCAGGGTTTTGCTGTTCAACGTTGTGAGCTGTTACCCCGTTCACTTCTGCTGCTGCAGACCGACTCTGCTTTCTAGACCACCTTCCCCTCCTGAAGCGACCAATTACAATACTTTATTTGTAACTTTTATAAATCGTTTTTCTAAAAAAAACTTTTGTAAATTTAACCTTTTCCCAAATAATATTTTTTGAGATTTTATCTTCTAAAATTTGTTTTTAGAAAAAATATTTCAAAAGTGTTTTTAAAAATCTACTTTTTTATTATTTAGATTTTTCAAAATAATAAAAATCTAAAATTGATTTTAAATTTTCTCTATTTTTTTCCTCAGGAAGTCTCGGCCTGAGATGTTTGGAGAAGATAATTCGATTTGAAAAGAACAAAGTTCATTAAAGTCTTTTTCAACTCATTTTAGGTTTGAAAAGCTGCATAAATGTAGGTTCAACCATTGTGTACACTCCATGAACTACTCTCAAAATATGTTTAAATCAAAGTATGATTTTTTAAAATGGATTTTATTTTTCAAATTTCAGTTTTTGAAACTTGTTTGCTTTCAATAACATTTGAAGCATCCAGAAGAAACTACGCCGGGTTTTAATGAGCCGCAGAACGTTGTTAGAATTCAGGCTTTTATTGTGAAGGTTAGCAGGATGTTGTATCTGTGCTCTGTGCTACCAGTTAGAGTGGGAGCTGGCCAAACTGGGAACCAGTTAAGCAGCTGCAGCAGAACATTGTGCTGGAGGCAGGAAGGAGAAAGTTTGGTGGATGAAAGATCTCATCCTTTTGGAGTCAGTTCAGATTCACTGGTTTCATTCTGACTACTGAACCGCCTCCTGCCTGCTAACATCGTCTAAGCTAGCATAGCATGCAGCGCTGATGTTTCCATGACGACGTCAGCCATTTTTCTCTGGAGAAGCTCTAGCTGCTTTCATCCAGAGGACAGAAGGCGCCTCTTTCTCCTCACCGCTCTCTGGCAGGACCAGAGGTCACGCCTCCTGAGGTTTCCTCATTAGGGAGCCGTGACCTTTGACCCAGCAGGGAGCCCGGATCCTGCAGACTGATGTTGGGACATGTTGACCTGCTGCTCCACGCCCTGCAGGAACCGGTCCTACCATCAGGGTGAATCACGGCCCGGCGGGCATCCGTGCAACCCAGCAGAACCAGAACCAGTTCCTCTGAAAGCATCAGGAACATTGGAGCCTGTTGTCACGGCGCCTGCGCTGGAGACCATCAGAACCAGGACCCTCAGTGGGCGGTGGGGCCTATGGGGGGCGCTCTCTATGAAGTGGTCTGCTCTGACCTTTGACCTCCTGCTAAGTGATCAGTTATTGATTCATAGCAGGAAGTCATAATCAGCTCAGAGTGCTCCTCTTCCTCTCTGGTTCTGGTCCGGTCCAGGTCCACATGTCCTCCCTGTTCTGTCTCCTGCAGGACTCTGAGTCTGTGGACGTCTGCGTCCAGAAGGCGCTGGCCGCCGTCTTCCCGCCCTTCCAGGCCTCGGCCCCCACCCTGCTGCCTCAGGTCCTCGCCGTGGTGGACAGCTGTTACCGTGGAGACGGCCTCCGCTACCTCTTCCACTTCCTGCTTCCTTCCAAGCACTTCCTGCAGAACCTGCAGCGGGATGCCTGCGTGAGTTCCTGCGGACGACTGTCCACCCTGTCCTCTCTCTGTCCTCAACCTTTGACCCCCACACAGAAACATGAAGTGATTTAAACATGCAAAGCAGCAATTTCAGTGTTAAAGAAGAAAAAGGGCATTGACCTTTGACCCCTAGGCTTCAGAATGTCCTTCTGTTTTTTCTGCCTATTAAACAGGAAACAGAAAGTTGATGCTTTTAGCAACGTTTCTAGAAAACATGAAACTCTGGCAGTTTCATAATCGACTGTTTGGTAAAAGAGAAAATGTTTGTTTTTAAATGAATAAAAAAGAAATTCTTAGTTTCAGTGAACAAAACTCATTTACAAAATCATGTCCAGACGTTTTATCTCCAACCTTCTCTGACTGCAGACACAGGCCCACATCACAGTGCTGCCACTACCATGCTCCCCAATAAAAACGTTACTATGGCAATGAGCAGATTCATGTGTTAGAGCGGCCTAATCAAAGTCCAGACTGCAGCCTCCCTGAGTTGGAGATGTTTTAGTCAGCAGAACAGAGATAAACTCCAGAAGGTCTGCACACCGCACTTTTCAGATCAGGCATAAATGATAATTATCCTTCCAGCTCTCAGTTCTGCCGTGGTTTTCCCCCAGTAAGCTCAGTCTGGTTGGTGCTGGTCCCAGTAAGCTCAGACTGCTGAGCAAAACTTAAAGCCCTCTGAATACTTTAGTCAGACTTTGTGTCCGTCCATCATGGAGTCGATTTTATTGAGATCAGGAGAGGAGGATCGTGTTTGTCCTGATGACTGACCTCTGACCCCGCCCCGCTCTCTGACCCCCCTCCAGGCTCCGTTCTCCGGCCTGCTGTTCCGTCATCCCGGCTGGCCTCTCTGCCTCCATGACAGGATAGTCGTCCATCTTTGTCCTCTGGATCCGCTCCTCCTCCATCCAGGAGATTTTTACCTGCTGCTTCCTCCTCCTGCTGCTCCCGCGGCCTGCGGCGCCCCCGCCGCCCCCCGCCTGCTCCTGGTCAGCGCGTCGGCGGGCGGCCGCCATGCGGAGCGGCAGGAGGTGCCGGCCCTGACCTCCATCTTCAGCATGGCTTGGCTGGACGCCGAGAACCGGGAGCGTGAGCGGCGCGGCGCCGCCGGGCTGCGGCGCTGCGTCCTGTCCGCCCAGAGCGACGTCTTCAGGGTCCCCTGGGAGGACGTCGTCCACCCGCAGTTCATCAGCCGTTCGCGCGGCTCCCCCCCCTCAAGGATGGACGGAAAGCTCCTCCCCCTCACAGCTACACCCAGCCGGGCAGCGGCCAGCAGCGACGACTCAGAGGGCGAATACGTGGAGCTGACGGAGCTGCCGCCTCCACTGCAACCGGCGCTGCAACCGGAGCTGCCACGCTTCTCCCCACAGAAAGGATCCCTGACCCAGTCCATCAGCCTGCAGAACCGGACCAGAACCACAACACACTCCAACACACACACGTGGGCCGCCAAGGCCAGCCCACACACCCTGCAGTGCTCCAGACTGCTGGAGGAGAACTTCAGCCCCTCCTCCTCCTCTTCCTCAGCAGGCCACGGCGCAGCAGGGAGGAGCAGCGCGCTCGCCGCAGCTGCAGGAGGTGAGGAAGAGGAGGAGGCAAAGCATGACAGAGATAAAGGTTTGGAGTCAGACTGTGCAGAAAGAGAGGAGCGACTGCAGCAGGAGAGGAGGAGCGAAGGGGAGGAGGAGGAGGTGGTTCTGGGAAGAAAGGAGGAAGCGATGAAAGTTGATCAGAAGGAAGAAGGAGAGGTTAGAGAGAAAGAGACAGGATGTGAAGAGTGCTCAGCTAAAGGCTTTTACTCTGAAATGAACAAACTAATGCACTCTGAGGACTCTTATGCTGAAAGGTTTATGAGGAAACTAAACCCGGAGGCCTCGCACTTTAAAACCACGACTGAAAATACACACACAGAAGACTTTTGCAGTGAAAGTATCACAGAAAAAATCCTCCCAGAGGTCTCTTATTCTGAAAATATGTCAGAAAAAAACAAACAGGGTAACTCTAATTATGGAGATATGGGAGAAAATATACATCCAGGAGGCTCTTACTCTCAAAAACTAATAAAAAATACAAACCTGAAGGACTTTTATTCTGAAAATATTATAGAGAAAATAAACCCAGAGGACTCTTATTGTGAAAATATGAGCCAAAAAACAACCACCTCAGATTTTCAGTGTAAAAGCATCATGGAAAGCAAACCTTCAGCTGAGTATTATTTTGAAAATATTACTCTAAAAACAACCTTCATCACTGATGACTTTTATTCTGACAGCACGCCACAGGCACAGTCTGAAGACTCTTATTTTGAAATTGGCTCCTTTCAAATACCCTCTACATCAAAGAGGTTAAATTCTGGGCATGTTTTCCCCAACAAGTTTAAAACTGAAAAAAGCCTCCTCAAATCTAAAGACTCTTACTCTGAAAAGTTAATACAACTAGCACTACCTGAGGACTCTTATTCTGAAAAACAAGAACAACTTGATGACTCTTATTCCGAAAATCTGATACAACATGAAAACTCTTATTCTGAAAATGCAGCGCAACATAAGGATTCTCATTCTGAAGATCAGATTAAACCTGAGGACTCTTATTCTGAAAAACAAGAACAACTTGATGACTCTTATTCTGAAAACCGGACACAACCTGAGGATTCCTGTTCAACAACAAAACAACTGGATGTCATTTATTCTGAAAAACAAACGCAGGACTCTTATTGTGAAGAGTCTGAGGAAGCTCCTCCTGCGTTCAGTGGAGGGCAGGAGAACCAGGGGAAACAAGAGGAGCAGATTGATGGACGAAGATCTGCAGGTCATCAGACTGAAGGTACACCCCTGCTCTTCCTCTTCCTCCTCATCCTCACGCTGGTGATTGATCCGCCAATCACCAGCGTCCTTTTGGTCTCCTCCTCCTCTGATTGGCCGAATCCCTTTTTACACCTTTTGTCTTTGTAACTGTCTATCTCCTCCTCTGATTGGCTGAAACGTTTCACCTGTCTGTCTGCCGGGTTCGGGATGATCTGCTCTGAAAGTCCTTGTGACCTTTTTATTGATTTGGATCTCCAGCTGGTTCTGGTTCTGATCAGATGTCTCTCTGCAGGTTCCAGCTGTGAGGGTTCCCATATCCAGTTACACATCAACCCTGGTTCTGGTCCAAAAGAACCAGAAAAACCCTTAGCTTCCCCAGCCCAGTCCTCCCAGTCTCCCAGTCCATGTTCCAGAGTGTGCTGCTGGGTTCTGGAGCTGTGTGCCTGCCTGGTGAGCAGCAGAAACCAGATCAGCCTGTTTGGGCCCAGTGGGTCGGGCCCCTTCTGTCTGCCACACATGCTGGAGCGTAAAATATCGTTAGCATATTGTAGCGTGTGTTTAGCGTGTGTTTAGCGTGTTGATGTGCCGGCTGCGTCTCCATCAGGAACCAGAGACAGAGCAGGCCGGGTTCTTCTCACCGTCTCCACCTGCAGCCCCGTGTGGTCGGACCCAAACTGTCAGAGCGCCGAGCTGCTCCGCCTCATGCGCTTCTACACCTCCACCCTCAGGTACGCCCAGATCCTGCTTACTGCCCTCACCCAAAGGTGGCGCTCGCTCTGACATCACTTCCTGTGTGAAACAGGGCGGAGGCTCGAGCCATGGGGCTGACGGTGTTGGTGGATGCTCGGAGAGCTGCTCCTGCATCTGCCCTCTTCTCTGCCCTCCAGACGCTGCAGGTGAGGCTGGACCACAGGGAGGGGGGTCACATGACCACAGGGAGGGGGGGTCACATGACCACAGGGAGGGGGGTCACATGACCACAGGGAGGGGGGTCACATGACCACAGGGAGGGGGGTCACATGACCACAGGGAGGGGGGGTCACATGACCAGCTGATTATATTCAACAGAACCAGATCATCTATTGAAACCAGCTGCAGCCCTCTGTGGGTTTGTTGCTGCATAAAACATAATTTATCCTCAAGGTCTGAATGAACTAAAACTGAAAAAGCTCTTTTGAAAACGAGCTGGCGAAGGTTGTTTTTTAGTTTTATTTGTCCCTCCAGGGGGGATCAAACGTCCGGCTCGACTCCAGCTGCTCTGAAGTCTTTCATTCAAACAGCTGGAAACAGACAAAGTTCAGCTGAGGTTCTGGTTCTGTTCTAGGGATGCTCTGCGTCTCACTGAGGATGTTTTTCTGTGCAGGAGGACTCGCCCAGCTCCGTCCACTCAGTCCTCATCCTGGCTAACAAAGACTCGTCACTGCGGCTGGATAAAGCTGCTGCCGCTCAGGTAACTGCAGCAGCTGGCCAGGCTCCACCCTGCTGCTAACAGCGCATGCTAACAGCGCATGCTAACAGCGCATGCTAACAGCGCATGCTAACAGTGAGTTTCCTCCTGCAGGTGGAGGTGCTGAGCTCCCTGAAGTCTCTCCAGAGACTCGTGGATCTGCAGCAGCTTCCTGTACAGCTTGGAGGCTCATTCAGCTTCAGCCAGAGCAGCTGGATCAGCTTCAGATCGGTCAGCACACACACAGTTAGTGTAGTTAAACTTGACCCTGGTGACCCCTGCAGTGCGACCTGAGCCTCTGCAGCCTCTGCAATGCTGATAAAATGATGTTTCGATGCTTTGTGTCCATCAGAGGGTGGAGCAGCTCTCCAGGCAGTGCAGCAGCGTCATCCATCTGCTGCAGGAAACCATCAGCAACCTGCAGAGCACACCTTTACCTGCTGTTGCTGAGGTAACAGGGCAGGTGATCAGGGGGGAGACTTTTGTTTCCATTTGCTGTAAATCAGGTTCAGCTTCATCAGAATGTTTTGACTAGGCCAGCCCAGACGTTGTCCCTGTCTCCCTGCCAGGATGCAGAGCAGCTGCTGTCCAGCTGCAGGGCGGCGATGTGCAGCACCCTGAAAGACGCCCGCTTGGTGCAGCTGCAGCAGGAGGGCGGGGCCTCTCTGGCCTGGCTGCGCAGGGACGAGGTGATCGGCTCGGCGGAGGAGCGGCGGGCGGCGGTGGAGGCCGCGGCGTCTCTCTACGATCAGGTGGACGAGCTGCTGCACCGCCTGGTCACTCTGTCCAACGCCAAGACGCAGGAGCTCAGCTTCATCACCGAGTTCAGGAGCCTGGAGCGCGGCTTCAGCCAGGTGAGACTGAGCATGCTCAGTGAGGGTGTCATGGCTGCTGAGGGGCAGCTTCAGCTCTTGATATGCCGCAGTAGTCAGTATGTTACTGAACTGCCCCCTCCACGGCTGATGGAGCAGAACCTCTCTGGTCGGACCGGTCAGTTGGTTCTGATCCGTTTCTGCTACCTGTTGGGCAGGTGAGGGCGTGGCTGGTGCAGGAGGGCGAGCTCCGTCTGCAGTGTCTGAATGAGCCGGTGGATTCTCTGGAGCTGCTGAGCAGGAAGCAGCAGGACTTCAAGGAGTTCTACGCCGCCGCTTACGTGAGTCTGGAGAACCGTCTGGGTCGGAGCGGCCCGGCCCGGCCCGGCAGGTCTCACTCTGCTTCCTCCTTCCTCAGGAGCGCTGCAAGCAGGGTGAAGCTCTGCTGAGCCGGCTGGAGCGCTGGGGCGACGTCTCTAACCCGGACCTGCACGCCTACGAGGTCAAAGTTCACTCTTTCTGGGCCCAACTGCAGGACTTCTCCCAGCGGGTCAAAAGCACCAAGCAGAACATGGAGCGGGCCGTGCAGCTGTACCGCTTCCTGGACCAGGTACTGATCCAACTGCTGCCGGTTCATTTACAGCACCAGTAATAATAATAATAATACTAATAATAATATATTATATTAGATTAGATCAATTTATTCTGAAAAACAAAAGGAACATGTTCTGCTGTGGGGTCAGTCTTCTCCTGATCACAGTGAGGAACCTCTTTGTGGTTCTGGAGTGAGTTTGGGTTCATCTGGTCGGTGGTTTTATTGTCTGAGGACTCTGCTGACCCGGTTCTGCAGAACCTCAGCATATTGGCTCTCCGGTTGAGGGGACCTGGACCCAGCCTGCAGTTCTGAATCCTTTCCTGCGGTTCAGCGTCCTCCTGCCTCAAACACTGCGACGTTTTCACGCTAAAACTTGCCGACAAAGTCAGAAAAGTGCAGCGCACAAAAAAACAGCCTTTATGAATCCCAACGCAGCAGCTGCTGCTCCGCCGCCTCCATGAAAACATCTTAATGTAAATGAGTACAAATACCCGCAGGTCTGCCGCCGCGTGAAGCAGTAACCATGGCAACGTCCTTGTTTGTAGCAGAAGAGTATTTCTAATAGTTATTATATATTTTATGTTTAAAGATGCTTCACTTCACAAAGAATGAAATAAAAACTCCAAATGAATAACAAAAATGCATCAGTGTTTATTATCACTATTATTATTATTTACAACGGAAACCACAAGTTTACATACACCCAACAACAAAGACGGACGGAAAATTAACCCTTCGTTCAACATTTATTCATGTGCAGCTCGTCTTACCGTGACTCTGTCAGGCAGGAAGCTGATCGGCCTGCCGCCCGGCTCTTTGGTACCGGCCCGGTTGGGTTGGTCCTGCGTTAGTGTGACCCGTTGCCCCAGTGTAGAACCAAAACAGTAAGCAGTTGTGACTGTGTGTGAAATGACATGGAGGAGGAGCTGGTGTCCAGCAGGGGGCAGCACCTGTTTCAGGCTGAGGGGGTGGAGCTGCGGCTGATGACATCGTATCCTCTCTCTGCAGGCCTACGGCTGGGCGCTGGAGGGCCTTCGCCAGCTGGCCTGCGTCTCCACGGAGGACTGCACGACTCCGGACACATGCTGTGCTGTGATTGGCTGCCTGGAAGACTATCGGTCAAAGCACCCTCCAATCCCAGAGAGCCGCTTCCAGGAGATGAAGGCGGAGGCGGGGCTTCTGAGGGGGGAGCGCGGACTGCGCCAGTGGAGCTTCGCCTGGTCCAAGTGTCAGGAGACGGAGAACACGTTTAACAGGAAGATGGAGGCGGCGCTCCGGACTCGGGACTCCGCCCACCGTCGCCGCTCCGACTCTGTCGTCAGCACAAGCTCCGCCTCCTCCAGGAAGTCCGGCCTGTGGGGAATCCTTGACGCGTCGCCGGCCACCCCGCAGCGCACACCGTTCCTGCGGCGCCTGCTGCGGAGCTCCTCCTCCTTCGAAGAGTCGGTGCGGCCGGATGTCTGCTCCCCCGGCTTCCTCCCGCCTTCCTCTTCCTCCTCCTCTTCCTCCAGGAGGCAGCTGCTGAGGAAGACCCAGAGCTTCGACCGCCCGGCCTCACCCGACGCGTCGCGTTTCGGCGCCAGCCCTCGCACCCTCAGCGAGCCGCCGCGCAGAGGAAACACAGGCGTGTTCATCCGCGGCCTGGAGGTCAGCAGCACGGAGGCAGCGGACCGGACGCTCCGTCCCAGAACCCCGGGGCAGAACTGGGCGGGTCCACGGAGCCCCGGGACACCAGGGGGCGCCGCAGGGGACGGCCGGCCCCGAGGAAGGTGGGTCAGATATCATCATCAACCTGCAGCAGGACGATGGCGACGTTAATGCGCTCCATCCTGTGTGCAGTAAACTTCGGCACATCGTGGAGGAGATGGTGACCACGGAGCGGGAGTACGTCCGCTCGCTGCGTTACATCATCCATCACTACTTCCCAGAGATGGAGCGCGCCGACCTTCCTCAGGACCTCAGAGGGAAACGCTCCGTCATCTTCGGCAACCTGGAGAAGCTGCTGGACTTCCACAGCCAGTTCTTCCTCAGGGAGCTGGAGGCCTGCTGGAAGCACCCACTGCGGGCGCCACACTGCTTCCTCAGACACGTACGCCATGTTCCCTTATGCCTCCGGCTATGCTAAGACCTACTGCCACCATTATTTAATGAGTGAGATCTGAAAAGTGCATCTGGATTCAGCCCCTTTAACACAGCTTTCTAGGGTTTGAGTCTCACCTCATCACGGCTAGCGGTACGGTCACCAGGTCAATGCTCCAAGCTTCAGACATGTTCTTTTTTTTTTTTCTCCGAAGAGTTTTTGCGGCGCTAGTGACTTGCATTTTTGACAGTAGGCAGACAGGAAGGAGGGCGAAGAGAGGGGGTCGCTGGGACCGGGAGTCGAGCGTCGAGGACTGAGGCCTCCAAGCGTGGGGCGTGCTGACCCGCTGCGCCACCACAGCATTCAGAGATGTTCTTATATTCATAATTTCATTATGAACTCGTTCGGATGCTGGAGGAATGAGCGCTCTTCTTCTTCTGCTTCTGGGCTTGTTCTTGTAGACCTGCGAGTTTCAGGCCAGGAAGGAACGCCCATAAATGGTCTGAATTCACAGAGAGCCGTTCCAGTCCTACCGTCCAATCAGAGAGTGTCAAGCCGATGGTTTTAGTACTGTAATGCTGCTCCGCCGTGCCGCTGAACAAAGTCCGACTGAATTGAATTGAATGCCACATTCACAAAGGTCAGCCGGGGTCAAGCGCCTTGCCCAAGGGAACATCAGCATGAGCAGGAGGAAGAGGAGTGTACAAATAAAACCAGAAGAGTTTAAAAAGTCCCAAAAAATAAAAAGTGTTTTAATTACAAAAATAATTTTATCTTAAAAACTCATCAATCTGCAGATTTTCCATTAAGAACTTCAGTTTAATTTAGTTTGGGCTTAAATTTGTTCATGCTTTTATTACTGAATTGTTTTTATTTGTTGAAGGTTCAAAGGTCATGGGAAGGATTCATTTATAACAAATAACTTCATATTCAGATGTGACCAAAATATAAAACTCAGCTTCCAACTAATCCCTCATAAAATGCTCCTAAATCTGGATTATTGTATTTTTCCATCTTCCTTTTGTCTGGGGTCGGGTCGCGGGGTCACTTGTTCCAACTCCGATGGGCGAATCAGAGAAGCAGCCGAGGATCATCGCCCCTCCAGCGTGTCCTGGTCTTCCCCTCCTCCCGGTGGGACATGAACTCCTCACCAGGGAGCCGTCCATCCTGACCAGATGCCCGAGCCTCAACTGGCTCCTCTCGATGTGGAGGAGCAGCGGCTCTACTCTGAGTCCCTCCCGGATGACCGAGCTTCTCTCTCTAAGGGAGAGCCCAGCCCCCCTACGGAGGAAACCCGGTTGTATCCATGACCTCGTTCTTTCAGGACTATCCGACGGACCCTCCTCTCCAGGACCCCTGAATAGACCTTGCCAGGGAGGCTTAAGAGAGTGACCCCTCTACATTTGGAGCACCCCCTCCAGTCCCCCTTTCTGACCAGGGGACCACCACTCCAGGGGAACTGCCCCCGATGTCCATGCGATGTTGCAGTCGCGTCAGTCAACACAACCCTGCGACATGCAGAGCTTTCAGGAGCTCCGGGTGAATCCCACCAACATCATGTATTTTTAGGGAATTAAAATCCAAACATCAGATGTTAACCAACATTTACAGTTAAATCATTGTGTTCATAAACTAAACCAGTTTCTGTAGCAGCCAGTCCTCCAGGTCCGAGTGTCCCAAGCCCAATACGCCGTCAGCTGGTTCCTCCAGCTCCACGCATGTCATGTGACACATGCTGCACTTTTCAGTTTTTTATTTGTAAACGGGTTGGAAGCCATCTTCCTCACCATGCACTGTGTGTGTGTGTGTGTGTGTGTGCGTGTGTGTGTGTGTGTGTGTGTGTGTGTGTGTGTTTCTGGGAGCAGCAGGAGCAGTTCAGCCTCTACGCTCTCTACAGTAAGAACAAACCCAAATCCGACGCGCTGCTGGTGAACCACGGCCAGGCCTTCTTCAGGGTGAGTACTGCAGCTTCTGTCTGACCTCTGACCTTGGGCTTCGCTGACCTCTGACCCCTGCCCGCAGAGGAAGCAGCTGGAGCTGGGCGATAAGATGGACCTGTCGTCCTACCTGCTGAAGCCCGTCCAGAGGATGAGTAAATACGCCCTGCTGCTCTCTGACCTCACCAAGGAGGTGGGCGGGGCTCAGGAGGCGGAGCTTACCGCGCTGCAGGACGCCACCAACATGGTCAAGTTCCAGCTTCGCCATGGCAACGACCTGCTGGCCATGGACGCCATCAGGGAATGCGATGTGAGTCGAGGTGTTTCTGCAGGCAACAGATGACCTTTGACCCTCAGGACCTGCAGCAGGAGCGATGTCTGCAGAACTCTGACCAGATGATTCCGATTTTATCGTTTGTTCTCTTAAAATCCCGTTTATAGCAGCGTTCGTGGAAATCGTCGGTTGTTCATCTTGAACTTATATCGACGTTACAAACGCAGCGCAGAGACCGCAGTCTGCAGCAGCAGCCATGTCGGTGTGCAGAGGAGGTTCAGGATTTAAATCTGTTTCCATGGCAACAGCTTTCCTCAACAAGTTTCTGTGTTTCTATTGGCTGCATGACTTTCCATCACGGCGCAGTTTGGCTGCATGGCATCCCAGCTGGGTGCGTAGGGTTGGACATTCTGCTCAGTAGAGCGTTGACCTCCATGTTGTGAGTCTGTTTATTCCAGCCGGAGGTTGGATACAATCAGGGAAAATATTTTTTTATTTAATTAGCAGCTTAGTTTCTTCTTTTCTCAGCGGTCCGCTGTGAGTTGTTTCCACCAGTAGATGGCAGCGCTGAGCCCCGTGTGAGCTGGTTCTGCTCTCCCTGCAGGTGAACCTGAAGGAGCAGGGTCAGCTGATCCGGCAGGACGAGTTCACGGTCTGGAGCGGCAGGAGGAAATGCCAGCGCCACATCTTCCTGTTCGAGGATCTGCTTCTGTTCAGCAAGCCCAAGAAGATGGAGGGCGGGCTGGACGTCTTCATCTACAAGCACTCCTTCAAGGTGAGCCGCGCCGCGTTCTGACCCACTTCCTGTGAGCTCCAGTTCTGATCGGACTCAGTCCTCTTTCAGACGGCGGACGTGGGCCTGACGGAGTCCAGCGGCGACGACGGGCTCCGCTTCGAGATCTGGTTCCGGAGGAGAACCGCCAAGAACCAGACCTTCGTCCTGCAGGCCGCCTCGGCCGACGTCAAGCGCGCCTGGTCCGCCGACGTCGCCCGCATCCTGTGGAGCCAGGCGGCCCGCAACAAAGGTGGAGGCCGCCGCCGCCGTGCAGAAACACACAGACGCACGTCACTGCGAGACAGTTAACAAACTGGTGTGTGTGTGTTCCTGTGTGTGTCTGTGTGTGTTCCTGTGTGTCCAGAGATGCGTCTGAAGGAGATGCTGTCGATGGGAGTGGGGAACAAGCCGTTCCTGGACATCCAGCCGAGCGACGCCGCCATCAGCGACCGATCCGTCCATTACATCATGAAGCCCAGAGGTACAGCCAGGTTCCCATGGCAACAGCTAGCTGAGATCAGAACGTCGGTCGGTTCTGACCCATTCGGTTCTGCTCCTTCCAGGCGCCAGAACCAGGGCGTCCATCGCCGTGGCGACCTTTGACCACGCCCACCCGTTCAGCAGGGCGGCGGCCTCAGAGGCGGCGACATCAGGACCGTCGTCCTGCACCCTGCTGGGACCGCTCAACCTGCACATGTTCAGGTAGGAGTCGCACCTACCTGGAGGCGCCTGAAGCCCCGCCCCCTCTCCTGCTCACCTGTCCTTCCTCCTGCAGCCCCACCGGCCCCCCGGCCGACGCCTCTTTCAGCTCCTGCATCGAGGAAGACGAGCAGGAGCAGGAGACCAGCAGCCAGCCCTCCATGAGTATGAGCTCTGACCGCTTTAGCTCCGCCTCCTGGAGCTCACCTGTTCAGGTGAGTGAGTAACCGTGTGCTGGTGTGTCTGCAGCCACCGAGAGCTCGGGCTCCTCCTCCCGCTGCCTCTCCGGCTCCACCGGCTCCGACAGCGGCTGCGCCTCCTCCCACCTGCAGGACGAGCCCCGCTCCTCCTCCGGAAAACGCCACGGCAACGGCGCCTTTGTCTCGGCTGTAAGTCAGCTCACTTCTGATTGGTCAGGGTGTGATGATGTCATCAGCTGCTGTGGTCACATGGTCTCTGCTCCTCCTCAGGAAGCCGCCACCGTCGTCTGACGCCGCTTCGCAGGCTAGTCCTCTGCTTTTATTTTGAAGGCTGAAAGAGGAAGTTGTTGCTATGGTTACTGATCTGCATCTCTGTCTGCAGGTTCTGGCGTGTCCAGGAGGAATGTTGGTTCTACTTCCTGTAAATATTTCTGTTCAGCCCGGTCAGCAGGTTCCTCCAGAACCGGCCCGGCGGGCGGTCCGACTGTACATGTGTGTAAATATTCCTCAGCTGAACGCTGCTGGCTCTTTTCTAAACTCGTAATAAACACGTTTGATGAAAAGCTCAGCAGAGTTTGTTCTGACCCGTACTGATTCTACCGGACCCCAGTGGTACCGGGATCCAGCAATCAACCGGTTCTGGAACCCGGACCACAGATGAGCCGTGTGAGCCTGATGAAACTTTACGCTGAGCGGCTCTGAAACAACCGGGTCGGGTTTCAGGTTCTGCTTCAGCCTCTGAGGACGACCTCTGACCTCCACTGTCTGGCTGATCAGAACCACATTTGTTCTGTTCTCTCAAACAGAACTTTCCATTCGGACCAGAACTGTGATCCGATCAGGCCCACCTCTTCATCATCATCATCATCATCCTCTGACACCAGGAGACAAACTCCAATATAAAACAAGTTTATTTATAAAATCCTTCGTGTTACAATACAGTCAGAGGCTTTTATTCTGAAAGTCAGGTAGAAAAATAAACTCAAGAGGAACTTTGGAGACAGCCGGGTTCTCCGGATCAGTTGCATAGCCGGTTCCGGTTGGGTTCTGCTGACCTCAGACCAGCTGACGGGTCAGAACCTCCTCATGTAAAACTGATTCTCCACAGGAAGCTGAAACATTTCCTGTTTCACTGAAAACTGCAGCACTTCCTGTCCTGAGACGGCTGAAGACAGAAAACTTCAAAATAAAAGCATGAAAACAAACCGAAGCTGCGTTGAAATGAAACCTTCATGCTCACAGCTGCCATTTTTAAATCAAACATGGCCGCCCCGCAGACCTCTAGCTGACCTTCCTGGACACGGCTTTAAAGGGACAGTTCACACTTTGTCCTTCAGTGTTTGAGCGCGCTCAGTTTGAACAATCGGAGCAGGAACACGACGAGCTGGACGAAACTCCTCGGCCTAGTCAAAGCCCAGATACTGAGCTCTTGCAGATGCTGTGGGGCAACAGGAAGTGATGAGGGGACAGCGACTCTGCGATGGAGACAGGAAGCTTCTTCTGAAGGGGTTTCATCCAGACAGACCAGATGTTGGGGTGTACTAACTTTTCCCTGAGTTGGAGAAGCTTTTGGTTGATCTACTGATTAGTTCCTGTGTTTATTTGGACAAAATCCCTTTAAATTCTGGAGAGAAAGATTAAACATCTATAAGTGAACATGCTCTTAGAGCGAGGCGCTGGAGGACAGGAAGCAACGATTTCAGCTGAAACTGAGCGCGCTCAGAAGACCAATCAGGAAAAGAAGGACTGTCCCTTTAAGTGTTTCTGTACTTGTAAGCTCCGCCCCTAAATAAGCCCCGCCTCCATCATACAGAAATAAAATCTTTGCCAATTGTTTTTACATTTCAAGGGGGCTGCCATCATAACCTGGAAAGAGGAGGAGCCACAGTTGTTCAGGAGGCTCCGCCCACAGCAGCGAGCGTCTGCAGGTGATTGGTCGGCAGTGGGAGGCTCCGCCTACAGCAGCAAACACCTGAACACGCTCTTCTTAGAGAGTGGATCTGAGATCTTCACCTGGCCACCTCCACCTGCCGGACCCCCGTCGTTCTGCAGAGAAAACACGGAACGTCACGGAGAACTGGAAACACCCGGAAACACCCGGAAACACCCGGAAACACCTGGAAACACCCGGAAACACCTGGAAACACCCGGAAACACCCGGAAACACCTGGAAACACCCGGAAACACCCGGAAACACCCGGAAACACCGGAAACACCGGAAACACCTGGAAACACCCGGAAACACCCGGAAACACCTGGAAACACCCGGAAACACCCGGAAACACCCGGAAACACCTGGAAACACCCGGAAACACCTGGAAACACCTGGAAACACCCGGATGTTCAGTTGACTCACCATCTTCCTGTTGAGGCGGCTCATGATGTCTCTGGCGAGGGTCAGGAAGCCCTGAGGAGACAAACCCAACGTTACCCACAGGTTCATTTAACCACAACCAATGAATCGGTTCTGGTCGGGTCGGGTTCTACAGCAGCCCGGGTTCTTCTCGGGTCCGGACTCACCTCCTCCACATTGATGCTGGACTTAGCGCTGGTTTCCAGGAACTTGATCCCGTAGTCGATGGCGAGCTGAAGGACAACAGAACCACACATTCAGAACATCACCGGACCCATTGGGTTCGGATCAGCTGCTTCCTGTCACGTGATCAGGAAGCTCCGCCCACCTTCTCTCCTCTCTCTTTGGAGACCTGCCTCTTGTCGTTCATGTCGCACTTGTTTCCCAGGATCATCTTCTCCACGTCCGCCGACGCGTGCTGCAACACAAACATGGCCGCTGACCCGTCAGGTGGTCGATGACATCATCAGCGGCGGGGAAGAGCCTACCTCCTCGATGTTGCGTATCCAGTTCCGGATGTTGTCGAAGGATTTCTCGTTGGTGATGTCGTACACCAGCATGATGCCCTGCCGCGACAAACAGGAAGTGACATGTCTGCACTGACTAACGGAAAGGGGAGGGGGCGTGGCCTACCATGGCGCCTCGGTAGTAGGCTGTGGTGATGGTCCGGAAGCGCTCCTGACCCGCCGTGTCCCTGCGGACAGAACCCGACCCGGGATTAATACGGGTTAGTGATTCCGAACAGATTCTAGTTCACTTAACTGATCCACAAACAATGAATCAGTTCAGATCCAGAACCAGTTACTTGAACTGGACCTTTATTAACTGATCCAGAACCAGAGAAAGTTCTCCCAGCCTGGTTCCAGACCGGCTCTCACCAGATCTGCAGTTTGATCTTCTTCCCGTCCAGCTCCACGGTCCGAATTTTAAAATCGATTCCTGAAACAGAGGCGGCACTATGAGTCAATCAATCAATCAATCAATCAATCAATCAATCAATCAATCAATCAAATTTTATTTGTTTGGCACATTTCAGCATCAAGGCATTTCAAAGTTACATCATAACAAACACAAAACCCCAAAGTTATGCAACAAAATAAACATAAAACATGACATTAAGTTCCATCATTGAATTAATTGATTCAGTTTCAAACAGGAGGGTTTTTAGTTGTGATTTAAAGGAACTCAGTGTTTCAGCTGTTTTACAGTTTTCTGGAAGTTTGTTCCAAATTGTTGGTGCATAGGTGCTGAATGCTGCTTCTCCTGGTTTGGTTCTGGTTCTGGGGATGCAGAGCAGACCAGAACCAGAACCTGAGGGGTCTGGAAGGTTGATACAGCAACAGCAGATCTTTTATATATTGTGCTAAACCGTTCAGTGATTTGTGAACTAACAACAGTATTTTAAAGTCTATTCTCTGAGCTCCAGGGAGCCAGTGGAGGGACTGTAGAACTGGTGTTATTCTCTATCTTCCTGGTTTTAGTCAGAACGCCAGCAGCAGCTTCTGGATCAGCTGCAGCTGGAGGATTGATTTGTTATCAGGCCTGTGAAGACGCTGCTGCAGTAATCAATGCGACTGAAGATAAACGCATGGATGAGTTTCTCTAGATCTGGCTGAGACATTAATCCTCTAATCCTGGAGATGATCTTCAGGTGATAGAAGGCTGTGTCACATGTGCCAAACTGAAGGTCCACGGGCCAAATCCGGCCCGTGTAACGGACCTGTGGCCCTTCACGCCCCAAAGAGACAGAATCAGAACTTCATCGCAATAGCTGTGTGATCAGACATCTGATGTTAAACATTTAATCTGAAGGAAAGCGAATCGCACACAGAGACAGAGATCATTTCCGCTCCGCCCGCCTGGCAGCCGGAGGTGCATAAAACAAACCTCCCTCGGCTATTTTTAAAACACAAACGTGACCAAACATCACTTCCTGCCTCAGACGAGGAACTTCCTGTTCCTGCAGGTCCCATGACTGAAACCAGAACTGACACCAGAACCATCATCTGGGTCGCAAAGAGAAAAATGGTTCTGCGGAGACCCTCCAGAACCGGTCAGACCTGCTGCAGGCCCGGTTTTGTCACGGCCCAGCTTCCTGTCACCTGACCCGCAGAAACCAGCTGACCCAACCAGCTCTGATCCAGAACCGCTTTGATCCGGTTTGATCTCAGCCGGGTTCTGGCTCCGCCTCTGAACAGGAAGTGAAACTGAGCCGCTTCCTGTCTGCATCTCTTAGCAAGGCTGAATGTGGTTCTGATCCAATTCAGGATTTTCTACAAAACCGGTTCTGGTCTTTGTTGAATGTTTGTGTTCAGAACCAACTGGGCCCGGATCAGCTCCTAGTTGTTGAACCCAGTTCTGCTGAACCAGAACCCTGTAGGAAAAGTATTCACGCCCTCTGATTAACACCACTGGACCGGTTCTGACCTGCTGGACCTGTTCAGTCAAAGGCTGGAGTCCAGACTTTGACTAGGCCACTCTGAAACCTTCATTTTAATGCTGGTGGGTTCTGGAACTTCAGTTTCAGGAGGTTCTGATCCGGTTCCATCGGGTCCAAAAGTCCACATCACCCTTATGGACTGCAGGTTCTGTTGGTTCTGCTCCAGATGGAACGGTACCAGAACCACCAACGGGTCTTTGTGTTGTTCTAGATCTCTGGTGACCTTTGACCATAACAGCAGAAGTGAGGCCTGCACAACTCCAGATGTTCTGGTTCTGGTTCTTCTGGACCTCCTGGATATGTTTCTGTCAGCCTGCTTGGTGCTGCCAGACTGGTTCTGGTTCTGGTTGGTTTGGGTCAGCTTCTGGTTCTTCTGGTTGTTTTTGCCTCTTTTTACATTTTTAATTTGAAGTACCTTGAGAACCCAGTGACGGGCCCACTGGGCCTCCCAGAACCAGAACCACAACATGATGATTCCTTTCGGCCATGATGAACTGAACCGGTTCAGGAGAACCGTTCCAGAACCGGTTCAGTTCATCCTGTCTGAACTGGATGAACTGATCAGAACATCCTGATGGCGATGAAGCTGAGCATCATCATCATCATCATCAGGACTGGTGGGACGCAGGTGGGCTGACGGTACCAGAGCCGGTCCCGCCTCTGGTACCGGTCCGGTCCAGACTCACCGATGGTGGAGATGAAGGTGGTGTTGAAGGCGTCCTCGCTGAAGCGGAACAGCAGGCAGGTTTTGCCCACGCCGCTGTCTCCGATCAGCAGCAGCTTGAACAGGTAGTCGTAGCTCTTCGCCATGTTCGGTTCGGTTCCGGTCCGGATGGGCCCGGCTCTGCTCCGCGAACCTCTGCTGGAGCCGCTCAGATGGACCGAAAGAGAAGCAGGAAACTGTTCGGCATCAAGCGTTCCGACAGCAGACCGGATCCACTTCCGGTTATCTCCTTTCAAAATAAAACAGTCCCGTTTGCTAAGCTGTGCTGTTCCGACCCGCCTGGCAGTGGACCAGAACCGACCGGCTGTCAAAGTTTACTCTCCTATACACGCTGCTGCTGACATAACCATGTTTCTGTGCGGCTGTTGCCAGGCAACAGCGAGTCGAGAGAGGAAACAGGAGGAGAAAAACACCTGCATGTTACCTGTCAGCAGGTGAATGTCTCCGTTTCTGTTTGACAGGCTCTCCTTGTTACATTTGATCGTTTTTGGTATTAAAGCCAAAAGTTCTGCTGCTTCTCTGACCTCTGATGATCATCAACATCTGTTCTGACCCGGTTCTGTTCTGACCCGGTTCTGTTCTGACCCTGTTGGAGCCACATGCAGTGAAAAATGAAGGACCAAACATTTCATTCTGTGCTTGGGAAGTTCGTCTCTGGAGGATAAACTGCAGATAAAAATAAAGATTTCATCTCTCATTTTTTATTATCACCCAGAAATCCGTCGGTTCTGATCCAAAGCACATGATTGTCATCGGGTTCAGAACCAAGAACGTTCTTCAAAGACCTGGACTTCTTGTTAATCACATTGTAATGAATGAAATCCCTGCTGGACTTTATTTTGAAAATAGGATTTCTGCTGTTTCCGGTGAATGTGCGTCAGCAGGCACAGGAAACGGGGGCGGGGTCAGACGGGGTCACGTGGACCTCAGATCTGCGTGTGAAGCTTCAGATTCATTCAAATTAAAGTAAACAGGAAAACACGTTTTATCAGACAGCAGGAGAAAAACAAAATAAAAAGTTTTACATAATAATAAGAAAAGACTTTATTTATTCCATAATACATATTAATTGTTCAAATATTTACTTTGATATTTAAATGTAATTGGTCATTATTATTTCCTTCATATAAAAACAGTTGAACTACAAACTCTAAAACCGACCTTTATTACTCTAAGCAGAATAAATGTATTTTGTTCGTTGAAGAAGCTCTGTCGGCTCTTTCTCAGTTCAATCAAAATGTCATTTGAAAAATTTAATCAAGAGACAAACAACTTAAATCAGATGCAGGATAAAATTATTATCCGCGCAAAGATGTCCGACGATAAGCACCAAAACATCCAACTGCTTCCAAAAACAACTGAGATTTCTCAAAATATTCTAAGTTTATGGCTGATTTTTAAAATCCTGCAGGCCCGTCTGATTTGCGCTGGTTGAATCGGCGCCCCCTGGTGGTCGCGTCATCTCCACTGAGGACTCGACCCGAGCCAGGACATTTTTAAGTTATAATAATATATTAATTAATAAAGGGGCAGCCAGACGGCCTGGAACGGAGGACGCCCAGGTTGACCTCTGACCTCACACTTTTTCTCCAACCTTCCACTCTCAATTCTCAAATTTCCACATGATCCATAACGATAATCATCATCATCAAAATTATTATTTTATTTGTAATAGTAGTAATGTTCTTCCATTCATTTTTGTGCTTTTAACGAAACTACATTTTTTATTGAATCAGTTTGATTAATAAAACTTTGTGTGTTTTCTACTGTTGGTGATGTTTCATTGTTAAAACCTTAAGTCTAATAAAACAATCGGTAAGTAGAGCACAATGAATAATCTGTCAAATTTTATTTTATTTAGTTTTAGTTTGTATTTCTATATTTGATATTGTCGATTATTAGTGTTTTAATTAAGTTGTATTTATTAAATAGATTTTCTCCGTTTGTTCGCTGAATTCATTGTTAATAAAGTTGGACGGAAAAATGTTTTTTTTTTTTTTTTTTTTTTTTTTTACATTAGCGGAAATGACGTATTGACTCGGTTGCTAAGCTGCATCAGAGAGCAAACAGCCTGTCAACAGGCAGAAGTGTGGACTCGGAACCTCCTGGAGCCGGTTTAACCCGAACAGCGGTGCCGCTGCGTCCCGCAGACCCGAACCGGGAGGAGGACTCATCAGGACCGGTCCAGTTTGCTCCGGTTCGACCTGCTAGCTAGCGGTTGCTAACCAGCTGGTTACCCTCAGGTAGGTTTACCTGCTGGTTTCCGTTGGCGGAGCCACTGGCGCACCTGAAGTAAACCGACCAATCACGGTCCAACAGAACCGTTCGGTGATGATGGGTTCTGGGTCTAAAGTAGGAACAAACTGGGTCAGAACCTTCTTGACCGGTTCCTGCAGAACAGTTCTGGTACTAAGCAGGAAGTTAAGAGTCCAATGTTCACTGAGCCGAACTCGAACCAGTGGAAGAATCAGAACCAGTATTACTGTTTTAATACGATTTGGACCCGAACCATGAACATCTCTTAGCTATGAAGAACTTCTGGATCGGGTTGAGGTATCTTAACTAAACCTGGACATATAGCCTGGTTCTGTTCTGACCCGGTTCTGTTCTTCCCTGGTTCTGTTCTGACCCGGTTCTCTGGTTCTGTTCTAACCTGGTTCTGTTCTTTCCTGGTTCTGTTCTGACCCGGTTCTCTGGTTCTGTTCTAACCTGGTTCTGTTCTTTCCTGGTTCTGTTCTGACCCGGTTCTCTGGTTCTGTTCTGACCTGGTTCTGTTCTGACCCGGTTCTCTGGTTCTGTTCTGACCTGGTTCTGTTCTGACCCGGTTCTCTGGTTCTGTTCTAACCTGGTTCTGTTCTTTCCTGGTTCTGTTCTGACCTGGTTCTGTTCTTTCCTGGTTCTGTTCTGACCCGGTTCTGTTCTTCCCTGGTTCTGTTCTGACCCGGTTCCCTGGTTCTGTTCTGACCTGGTTCTGTTCTGACCCGGTTCTGTTCTTTCCTGGTTCTGTTCTGACCCGGTTCTCTGGTTCTGTTCTGACCTGGTTCTGTTCTGACCCGGTTCTCTGGTTCTGTTCTGACCCGGTTCTGTTCTGACCCGGTTCTCTGGTTCTGTTCTGACCTGGTTCTGTTCTGACCTGGTTCTGTTCTGACCCGGTTCTCTGGTTCTGTTCTAACCTGGTTCTGTTCTTTCCTGGTTCTGTTCTGACCCGGTTCTGTTCTTCCCTGGTTCTGTTCTGACCCGGTTCCCTGGTTCTGTTCTGACCTGGTTCTGTTCTGACCCGGTTCTGTTCTTTCCTGGTTCTGTTCTGACCCGGTTCTCTGGTTCTGTTCTAACCTGGTTCTGTTCTTTCCTGGTTCTGTTCTGACCCGGTTCTCTGGTTCTGTTCTGACCTGGTTCTGTTCTGACCCGGTTCTCTGGTTCTGTTCTGACCTGGTTCTGTTCTTTCCTGGTTCTGTTCTGACCTGGTTCTGTTCTTTCCTGGTTCTGTTCTGACCCGGTTCTGTTCTTCCCTGGTTCTGTTCTGACCCGGTTCCCTGGTTCTGTTCTGACCTGGTTCTGTTCTGACCCGGTTCTGTTCTAACGTCCTGCAGGAGGAAGAGGCTCCATGAACAGGTCCTCATGATTTAACTCAGAACCGTTTGTCCCAATATGGCTGCTGCCAGCAGCACCAAGATCTCATGGCGCCTGCGTGAGTAGAACCCGGAGGAGAGTTCTGATGCGGCCCGGTCAGGATGGGTTCTGGTTCTGAAGAGTGTTGTCCTGTTTGTCCTCAGAGGAGTTCGAGGCCCACTCCAGAACCGTGTCCTGCCTGTCTCTGGGGAAGAACTCGGGCCGCCTGCTGGCCACGGGGGGCGAGGACTGCCGCGTCAACATCTGGGCCGTCAGCAAGGCCAACTGCGTCATGGTGAGACCCGGCACCTCCGGTACCAGAACCCAGCAGGTCCGGTCCGCTCCGCAACAGGCTACAGGGCCGTCCGAGTCCAGATATCAGAACATGGTTACTGTTCTGACCGGGCGGTCCGGTCCAGGATCTGCTGTTAACTTTACAAACGGCTCCCTGAGGGAACCATCTTGGCTCTGAGCTGCTGCTAACTCTGACCCGTTCTCGGTTCTGACCCGTTTTTCTCTCAGAGCTTGACGGGTCATAAGAATCCGGTGGAGTGCGTCCAGTTCAGTGTGTCAGAGGAGCAGGTTGCAGCTGGTTCCCAGTCTGGATCCATTCGAGTCTGGGACTTAGAGGCCGCCAAGAGTAAGGCTACTTCCTGTCCTCAGTTCTGCTACTTCCTGTCCTCAGTTCTGCTACTTCCTGTTCTCAGTTCTGCTACTTCCTGTCCTCAGTTCTGCTACTTCCTGTCCTCAGTTCTGCTACTTCCTGTCCTCAGTTCTGCTACTTCCTGTCCTTAGTTCTGCTACTTCCTGTTCTCAGTTCTGCTACTTCCTGTCCTCAGTTCTGCTACTTCCTGTCCTCAGTTCTGCTACTTCCTGTTCTCAGTTCTGCTACTTCCTGTCCTCAGTTCTGCTACTTCCTGTTCTCAGTTCTGCTACTTCCTGTCCTCAGTTCTGCTACTTCCTGTCCTCAGTTCTGCTACTTCCTGTCCTCAGTTCTGCTACTTCCTGTTCTCAGTTCTGCTACTTCCTGTTCTCAGTTCTGCTACTTCCTGTCCTCAGTTCTGCTACTTCCTGTCCTCAGTTCTGCTACTTCCTGTTCTCAGTTCTGCTACTTCTTGTCCTCAGTTCTGCTACTTCCTGTCCTCAGTTCTGCTACTTCCTGTTCTCAGTTCTGCTACTTCCTGTCCCCAGTTCTGCTACTTCCTGTCCTCAGTTCTGCTACTTCCTGTCCTCAGTTCTGCTACTTCCTGTCCTCAGTTCTGCTACTTCCTGTCCTCAGTTCTGCTACTTCCTGTTCTCAGTTCTGCTACTTCCTGTCCTCAGTTCTGCTACTTCCTGTCCTTAGTTCTGCTACTTCCTGTTCTCAGTTCTGCTACTTCCTGTCCTCAGTTCTGCTACTTCCTGTCCTTAGTTCTGCTACTTCCTGTTCTCAGTTCTGCTACTTCCTGTCCTCAGTTCTGCTACTTCCTGTCCTCAGTTCTGCTACTTCCTGTTCTCAGTTCTGCTACTTCCTGTCCTCAGTTCTGCTACTTCCTGTTCTCAGTTCTGCTACTTCCTGTCCTCAGTTCTGCTACTTCCTGTTCTCAGTTCTGCTACTTCCTGTCCTCAGTTCTGCTACTTCCTGTTCTCAGTTCTGCTACTTCCTGTCCTCAGTTCTGCTACTTCCTGTCATCAGTTCTGCTACTTCCTGTCCTCAGTTCTGCTACTTCCTGTCCTCAGTTCTGCTACTTCCTGTTCTCAGTTCTGCTACTTCCTGTCCTCAGTTCTGCTACTTCCTGTCCTCAGTTCTGCTACTTCCTGTCCTCAGTTCTGCTACTTCCTGTTTTCAGTTCTGCTACTTCCTGTCCTCAGTTCTGCTACTTCCTGTCCTCAGTTCTGCTACTTCCTGTTCTCAGTTCTGCTACTTCCTGTCCTCAGTTCTGCTACTTCCTGTCCTCAGTTCTGCTACTTCCTGTCCTCAGTTCTGCTACTTCCTGTCCTCAGTTCTGCTACTTCCTGTTCTCAGTTCTGCTACTTCCTGTTCTCAGTTCTGCTACTTCCTGTCCTCAGTTCTGCTACTTCCTGTCCTCAGTTCTGCTACTTCCTGTTCTCAGTTCTGCTACTTCCTGTCCTCAGTTCTGCTACTTCCTGTTCTCAGTTCTGCTACTTCCTGTCCTCAGTTCTGCTACTTCCTGTTCTCAGTTCTGCTACTTCCTGTCCTCAGTTCTGCGGACTCTGATGGGACACAAAGCGAACGTCACTGGTCTGGGCTTCCACCCGTTTGGAAACTTCCTGGCCTCCAGCTCCGTGGACACCAACATAAAGGTGTGTGTGTGTTTGTGTTTCAGTGTGTTTGTGTGTGTGTGTGTTTGTGTTTCAGTGTGTTTGTGTGGGGGTGTGTTTGTGTTTCAGTGTGTTTGTGTGTGTAATAAGTCTTGATATGTTTTCTAGCTCTGGGACGTCCGGAGGAAAGGATACGTGTTTCGCTACAAGGTCAGATCTTCAGATCCAGATCAGTAGTTCTCTGTGGTCCAAGAAGTTGCATATGACCTGATCCAGAACGCCTGATCCAGAACCGCCTGCAGTAGAAGCCGGGTTCTTTCGATCTTTCCATAACTTTTTTAAATAACGTTCTGAATTTGCAAAAAAGAAAGGCATCTTTATGTAATAGCAGTTTTTGGGTCGGCTTTAATAAACAGACTGAATAAATGCATTATGAGAAATATTTACAAAACAAGACAAGAACTTTTTAGGCTGAATAGAAATAAGATTCTTGTCATAAAGTTTCCAGTTCAGCTGCTTTAAGGAAGATTAAAACTTTTCTCCATGAAGCGATTTAATTAACAAGGTGCCCTATAATAAGGATCTTTATTAGCATAATGTATTTTTTTATTATAATCTTCATAGGTCATCAGTGAAAGTTTAAAAGTTTATCCAGTTTTAAAGTTCAAACTAAACTTTTACGTCCCACACTGGACTGTCTGGACCGACTCTCTGTCCGGGTCCCGCCGCCATCTTCAGGATGACGAGCAGCGCCCCTGCTGGCTGGGGGCCAAACTGCAACAATAAAAAAAGTAAGCTGGAGAGGTCTGCAAACCAGCAAAATGACTTTAGATCCGAAAATATTACATAACCTTTAAAATATGTTTTATAAATATATGCTTCAGTTTTAAAATAAATGTTATGCAGAAGATGATGGATAAGTTCCCTTAAGTTGAAATTTAGGGAAAATGTAAAAAACTAAACAGTATTTCTAGTCATTCTGTCATGAAAAAGAATTGATCACATGGAAAAAAGGTAAAAGCAGCATTTTAATTATTTGTATTAAACTCATAATTAAACCTTTAGTCCAAAGTGCCAATTTTGGCCCCAGAGCCACAGGTTGGAGACCCCTGGACTAAACACACCTGATTAGACTTTAATTCCGTCAGAACCCTAACCCGGTTCTGGATGGGTTCTGGAATAAGTGGATCAGGAAAGCTGCTGGGTCAGGTTCTGGATCGGATCATTTGGATCAGAGAAAACCAGCAGTTCAAGTTCTGATACCTGCTGTGGACTCTGGATCAGAACAGTCAGAGGTTCTGCTGTTCCAGAACCGGGTTCTGTCTGATGTCGGCTCGGTTCTACAGGGTCACACAGAGGCTGTGAGGAGTTTGGCCTTCAGTCCGGACGGGAAGTGGTTAGCCTCGGCTAGCGACGACTGCACCGTGAAGGTAAACACCGACCCAGAACCCATCAGAACCATGCTGCTGTCTGAGGAGCTGACCCAGTCCCTCAGAATCCATCAGAACTCTGACCGGGTTCTGATTCAGTAACTTCAGACGGAACCGGGTCGGTTCTGCTCAGCTGGTTCTGTCTCTGCAGCTGTGGGACCTGTTCCAGGGGAAAACCATCACCGAGTTCAAGTCGCACTCGGCAGCCGTCAGCGCGGTCCAGTTCCATCCCAACGAGTACCTGCTGGCGTCCGGCAGTGCCGACAGGTCCGGTTCCGCTCTGCCTCCAGAACCTCTGTCAGAACCAGAAAGGTCAAAGGTTGAAGAGAAAGAAACTGATTCTGGGTCTCAACAGATGCACTGTTAATCTGAAAAGTGTGGCGTGCTCCTAACGCACATTAAAGCTGCTGTGGAACTTGACCTGCTTCGACCAGAACCAGTACCAGGACCAGAACCTCCCTGACCTGCTGCTGGATCACAATAACATTCACACCACACTTTTCAGATTTTTATTTGTTAAAACTACAAATCTTTTCCTTCCTCTTCACCGTTTGAGCTCCACTCTGCTGGTCCAGCACAGAAAGCCGGTCTGGTCCAGTAGAACGGTTCTGATCGGCCCGGTTCTGCTGGACCGGGTCAGACGGCCTCAGTGTCCTCCCGTCTGCTGCAGGAGCATCAAGCTGTGGGACCTGGAGAAGTTCACCAGGGTCGGCTCTCTGGAGGGAGACACGTCTGCCGTGAGGTGAGTCCATCAGCCTGGCCTCTGACCCCGCCCCCTACGCCACAGTGACCTCTGACCTCTCCTCCAGGTGCCTGCTGTTCAGCCCGGACGGATCCTGCCTCTACAGCGGCGCCTCGGACTCGCTGCGGGTTTTCGGCTGGGAACCGGATCGATGCTTCGACACGGTTCCGGTCGGCTGGGGAAAAGTATCGGACCTGGCCGTCTGCAACCAGCAGCTGGTGAGCAGCCCCGCCCCTCCCCGGCGTAGCCCCGCCCCTTCCCACTCAGCGTCTCTAACGGCGCCGTCTCTCTCCGTCCCTCAGATCGGCGTGTCCCACCAGCTGTCCAGCGTCTCATCCTTCGTGGTGGACCTGAAGCGGGTGAAGCGGAGCGGTGGCGCCGCGATCCAGGGCATCGTCCAGGACGACCAGCCGCTCACCGATCCGGCGGAACCCAGAGCGGCGGCGCTGAGGCGCAACTACGACAGACCCGCCACCGCCTGCGGCTCCCAAAGGTCGGCGGCGGGGGGCGCAGACCATCTTGGGGTGTGATGTCATGAGATTAACGTCCGCTGTGATGTCATCAGGATGAAGCGCTCGGACACGGATAGGCGGAGCCCCGACGGAGAGAGGCGGAGCCAGAGCGAGGACGAGGCGGAGGACAAGCAGCCGTCAGCAGAGATCCACAACGCCGACGACTTCAGAGAAATCTTCCAGCCCAAACACGCCATCTGTAGGTGGAGCAGAGCAATTACCGCGCCCTTCCTCTGCAGGCTCCGCCCCTCGCTCCACTCACACACACCGAGTGAAGCTGTCACGTTCCTGAGTATTCATTAGAATATTAAATGATCAATTAGTATTAACTGGCCTACTGCAGTATCAACTAGAATATTGAAGTATCGTATTTTCCGAACTATGAAGCAAATCTCACTGAGCCGTTTGAAAAAAACTGGAAACCTGCTGACGTAAGCCGCCGCTTTCTCCGCCGCTCTCGGTTCTCCGCAAGGAGGCAGCAGAGGGCGGCGTCCTAATAAATCTGCTGGATCTATGAAGGACGCAGCCCTGCGTCTCCAGCGCCGAACCAGGGATCCGTCCTCGTTTACCGCGGCTCCATTTCCCTCCACATCGATAACCTTCAACTTAACGCTGCATCATACGAGCTTGAAACCATTTCTCCGTCATGCCTGCTGCTAGCTTGTTCCAAGGGAAAAGCAGCATTTCTTCTTTGACTTCCAATGATTCATTTCCTGCTGTTACACAGAGAGTTACACACACACAGAGATACAACCTGGTGGTTGTATAAAAATCCACAAGGCTACAAACCGGACGGTTCAAAACGCGGGAAAAACGTCGTGGCTTATAGTCTGAAAAATACAAATAACTCTTCCAATTACCTGTTGCTAGGTAACACGTCTACCTGTTGCTAACCATCCAGGTGTGTCTGTGTCTCTCAGCTCGAACTCCTCCCAGGATGTCGGAGCCGTTTCCTGCTCCTCCTGAAGACGGTGAGTCTTCCTGGAACTCAGTAATCTGATTGCTTCCTTCCCCAGGCAGAGCCTCACCTGCCCTGGTCAGGGGTCAGGGGTCAGGAGGTGGATTCTGCTGGCTGGTTTGGTCCGTTTCAGCAGGAAGAACCCAGCTGTGGTCACAGCCCTTCACAATAAAAGTGGGGTTTGTTTGTAACTGTTTCCTGTTCCTGTCAGAGAGCGTGGCGGCCGTCGGCCGGCAGCTGAAGGACACGATGCTGCCGTCTCCTGACAAGCAGCAGGTCAGTGAACGCAGCATCATCTCTGCTCTGATTGGACCACAGACATGTGACCTCACTGCTCTCTCAGGCTCCGCCCCTCGCCACCTCCACCCCCGTCCAGAGGGTCGAACCTACGGTGGTCGCCTTCACCAAGCCGTGTAGCCCCGCCCCCAGCAGCCACCCTGCCCCGCCCATCAGGCCGCCGCCGTTGCCGCGGGTGATCCCGTGCAGCCGCAACGAGCCGCTGGGACTCAACGTGGCCGACTTCCTGCCGGTGAGCTTCTTGTTTCCTCTGAGCCGTCAGAACTTCCTGTTAGCGCTGCTGACTGTGTCTGGCTGCAGTCCCCAGCTTGCCACCGGGGCGGCGCTCTCACCGACGACGGCGCTCTGGCACAGATTAACAAAGGTCACGACACCATGTGCGTGATGCTGAGCAGCCGCCAGCGCAACCTGCAGACGGTCCGGTCCGTATGGACCCGCGACGACGTCAAGGTGAGCCGCCGCCCGCCACAGTAATCTGATTACTTCCTGTCCTGAGACTAAGGACCATTTGTCTGCGCAGAGCGCTCTGGACGCCGCCGTGTCTATGAACGATCTGTCCATCGTAGTGGACGTCCTGAACATCGTCAACCTGCAGCCGTGAGACACACACACACACACAGTTACACACACACACACACAGAGAGTTACACACACAGAGTTACACACACACAGTTACACACACAGAAACAGATTCACACACACACAGAGTTACACACACACAGAGAGTTACACACACACAGAGTTACACACACACACACACACACACACCTACACACACACAAACAGATTCACACACACACAGAGTTACACACACACAGAGAGTTACACACACAGAGAGTTACACACACACACAGAGTTACACACACACAGTTACACACACAGACGCACACACACACAGTTACACACACACACACAGTTACACACACACACACACACACAGTTACACACACACACACAGAGTTACACACACACACAGAGTTACACACACACACAGTTACACACACACACACACACACACAGTTACACACACACACACAGTTACACACACACACACACACACACACACAGAGTTACACACACACACACACACACACCGAGAGTTACACACACACAGTTACACACACAGAGAGTTCACACACAGAGAGTTACACACACACACAGTTACACACACACACACACACAGTTACACACACACACAGAGTTACACACACACACAGAGTTACACACACACAGTTACACACACAGACGCACACACACAGAGTTACACACACACACACAGAGTTACACACACACAGTTACACACACACACACAGAGTTACACACACACAGAGTTACACACACACACACAGAGTTACACACACACACAGTTACACACACACAGTTACACACACACACACACAGTTACACACACACACACAGAGTTACACACACACACACAGTTACACACACACACACAGTTACACACACACACAGAGTTACACACACACAGAGTTACACACACACACACACACACACAGAGTTACACACACACAGTTACACACACAGAGAGTTACACACACACAGAGTTACACACACACACACCCACACACAGAGTTACACACACACACACACACACACAGAGTTACACACACACACACACACATACAGAGAGTTACACACACACACGCGCGTGCGGCTATCTTTGCAGGGACTTTCCATTGACTTCCATTCATTTCTGCAGCCTAAACCTATTCTAACCCTAACCAAAACTCAATTCACACCTTAGTCCTAAATCTGACCCCCGACCCAAAAACAGCATCTCCCTTGTGCGGAGTGTGTGCGCTCCGTCCTTCCTGGGAGCGTTTGGGTCGGAACCAGCAGCTTGTGGTTCTGTTTCAGCTCCCTGTGGAAACTGGACCTCTGCACCACGGTTCTCCCTCAGATCGACAAGCTGCTGCAGAGCAAATACGAGAGGTGAGACCCAAGGAGAACCAGCTGGTGGGTCTGGGTCAGAACCAGAACCTGACCCTGGTTCTGTTTGCAGCTACATGCAGACCGGCTCCACGTCGCTGAAGCTCATCATGAAACATTTCTGGACTCTGATCTGCGATACGCTCAGGGCGTCGCCGGCGGTGGGGGTGGACATCACCGGGGAGGAGCGGTGAGTCACCAGCAGGGGGCGGCGCGGGGCTGCGGCCCTCCGCTGACCTTTGACCTCTGTCCGCAGGCACCAGAAGTGCCGGGAGTGCTGCCGCTACCTGAAGAACCTGAGCAACGTGGTGAAGAACCGGGCCGGCCAGGCCGGTCGCCATGGCAGCGCCTTCAAGGAGCTGCAGCTGCTGATGGCGCCGCTGGAGGAGGCGCTGTGACCCGTTCTGGACCCGATCAGAACCGCTTCGGACGGAACCAACAATGTTTTACTGTTTCAATGTTGGATGAAGCTCCAGAACCGGGTCGGAGCTCCAGAACCGGGTCTGTTCAGTTTGTTTTATTTCTGCGGTTCAAACTTTTTCTAATTAAATCATTTCCAGAACTTCAGAAGAACCTTTGAATTGAACCGGATCAGAACCGTTTGGCCCAGTCCGGAGCCGTTGGCTCCGACAGCAGATCAGAACCTCTCAGTATTGCAGCATGCTGCCAGCTGATTGGCTCGTTACGTACGAAGCTGCTCCATGATTGGCCGACAGATGTGAAAGGAAAACACTGGAAGCTCTGAAGATTAATCTGGATTATTACTTCAGAAACTGTAATCCCAGAGTGAGAATCTGATTCTTTCAGGTTGTTTATAGAAATTCAAAGTTTGTTTTTTTTTAAATTCTGACAAAAAGCTGCTGCTGGCAGCGTCCAGGTGTCTCACCTGTCCAGGTGTCCGTCTCTCCCAGGAACCGCCTGACCTGGACAGTTTAGTTTTATTTTGCATAAATAAAGAAGTTTTTCCTGAGCTTTTTTCCATTTGTTGAAACTTTTCTTGTAGGAAACATTTAGCAGATAAATCTGCAGCCAAACGATCAGAAGGTTTCAGGAAGTTTAATAAAAACATTTAGAAAACAGACAGACGGACTGGAGCAGAACCGCTCCGGAGTCCAAATGCCAATGAAATCCAACCAGATCAGAACATTTACAGGTCAAAGTTCAACTAAATTAAAACAGTTCAGACAGCAGCCTGCGGGGGGCGCTGCTGCTGGGAAACAACCTTTAAAGTGCAAAAACAACAGAAGGAATTCTGAGGATTCAGTTCTCTAGGGGAACAGTTCAGTTCGTTCAGTTCAGGAGGAAGAGTCTGCTCTTCTTCATCGTCTGCTGTCCTCAGTCCAGCAGCAGTTCTGGCCCGGTTCGGTGAAGTCCGGTCCACTACCAGAAGGACTGTCGGTTCTGGAAGTCCTGCGTCTCTCAGGCATTCAGCTTCAGTCGTCCTGCAAAGAGAAACCGGGTCAGAACCAGGTTCTGATCCAAACAAACATGTCCAGTCTGGACCCGACCCGTAGCAGAACCTTTAACCTCTTCCTCCTGGCCAGTGGGGGGCGCCATCAGAGCCCCGTCCACCATAGAAACACCTGCAGAATCGTCCCAGCAGACCGGATGTCCAGATTTATTCCAGATTAGCTCACAATGGACTCAGATTATGGGATGTTTCCATCAGACCGGCTGCAGCGCGGAGGAAGCGGAAACATTCCCAGCATGCATCTCGCCTGCAGCAGCGTGGGCTCAGTTCGCCCTGCGCAACGCCTGACAGGCACACACACAAGCTGCGGGGGGTGGAGACAACACTGGGCGCCATGCCGACCTCCACCTACCTGCCCGCCGTCTCCTAGCAACGGGCCAGCTCTGTCTACCCCTCTGTCTGGAAACCAACCAATCAGAGCACAGAATGAGGAGACAGAGGAAGAGGGGCAGACGGACAGCGGAGGCGCTCCGTCTCTGGTTCCGCTCCGACCTGCAGCCAGGAGGCACAGCTCAGTTCCCACAATGCACTGCAGGCGGCCCCCAGCAGGCGGCTGGAGCATTTATTAAAGTTACATGAAAATAAATCAAAGAAGCTCAGAAACACCTGACAGGAAAAAGTCTGAAAGGATGAGAACCTGACTTCCTGTTCAGTCACTCTACAAAATAAAAGCCTGTTTAAAGTGAACTTTATTCAATGTGAAAAACCAGGATGCAGATCATCTTCAAACATTCCTCCGTTTTTACTCTGAGGAGGTCAAAGATCACCTGCAGCCAGCTGCGACTGGGAGCGCCTGCGGGAGCCGCCGGGCGTCCTGGAGGCCGAGGACAGCGTGGAGCCGGCGCTGCTGGCCCGGGAGATGGGGAGGGGCGCCGGCGTGACGGGGGGCGAGTCCAGCTGGAGAACCAGAGAGTTTATGATGAAGATCAGCTGCAGCTAACCTGCTAGCAGCAGAGATGAGCCTCAGCTTTTCGCTGGCTCTGCTGTGCGCGAGGGGGCGGAGCCCGGTGGTGGCGCGTACCTCCAGGCTGTCGTGCGTGGGCGAGGACGACGCGGACGAGTTCTCGTGTCTCTTGGACGAAGCGGCAGCGTTGAGCTCCACGCTGCGGACGCGCTGAGCGAACTTCAGCGAACACACCGACTCACTCATGTTGCCAGGCAACGGAGACACCTGCAGGAGCAGCGGCGGTGAGAAGCGGGTCGGGACTGCGGCGGCCGGGTTCTGGTCTCTGGACTCACCTGGACCATCATCAGGGTCTTGCTGTCTCCGCTCAGAGAGTCCTGCAGCAGGTAGGTGAGCCGCGAGTTCCTGAAGGGGATGTGGGCGTGTCGGCTGCGCAGCGCGCTGATGACATCACCCAGCGCCGACAGAGACTTGTTGATGCACTGCGCTTCTCGGAGCCGGCTGCCCTCTGCTCCGGACTTCCCGATCCGCTCCGAACCGGCCAGGTCCACCAGGTTCAGCTTCCCTGAACCAGAAAAACACAGAATCAGTTTAACACCTAAAGATCAGAGCAGATAAAAGCAACAAAAGCTACTTCATTCAAAATAAACTCGAAAGCCTCCAGAAATAATTGAGAATGTAAAAGATAAACTAAAACATTTGTTTGCATTTCATTTAACGTATTTAATTTTTTGACCGAAACTGCTTTCCATACGGAGAGCTCAATCTTCCTCGTCTCTGATTGGTTACACTGACTCTAATCTGATTGGTCAACAGCAGCAGAGGGCGGAGCTAAAGAACTGGCAGGATCATAACGATGTTTGTTCGCGGTTCTCAGAGGGAATTTTGGCCTTGCTGGCCTTCCGTAGTTCCGACAAATGGATCCGGACCGCCGCCAGTCAGAAAGCAGAACGGCCTGACCTTGTGTTCTGGTTCCGGTCGTGCTGTTGAACCCAGACACGGTGATGATGAGCAGCGCGTGGGAGCGCGAGCTGTGTTCGTTCAGGTTGGTGCACGCCGTGGCCCGGTTCACCCGGCCCAGTTCAAACACCTGTGGACGGGGACAAGGCCATCAGAACCGGAACCGCTGCTGTGATACCTGGGTGTTTTACTCTGAAAGGACAGACAGGAAGCGGTCACCCTGTTGATGTCCTCGGGGCTCCGGACGGCGATCTCCGTCAGTCCGGGGACGTAGAGCTGCCCGCTGCCGTCCGGGTTCAGCTTGATGTCCAGCTTGTCTGTGGGATTCGGCCTCAGCAGGTCACTGCAGGAAACACAGAGTCAGAGCCTGCAGGCGGCGCGCAGGGCAGCACAACCCACGCCTGGAGCCGCCAGACCTGGACCGGGACCTGGACCTGGAGCAGGACCAGGACCGGGACCGGTCCAGTCCTCACCGCAGCGTCTCGTTGTAAATCTCCACCAGATTGACGACGATCCGATATTCCCAGTCCAGACTTTTCTCCGTCACCTCGGCAAACAGCAGGCGCAGCGCGCGCTGGTTGATGCCGGGGTCGGAGGTCACGCCCTGCGCACAGAAAGGGGCGGGGCTTACAGGTGAGCGGCGGTCGGCGCCAGGTGAGGCCGGGCGAGGCTCCGCCCCCTACCTCCATGGTGTAGGTCTTCCCAGATCCCGTCTGTCCGTACGCGAAGATGCAGACGTTGAAGCCGTCGATACAGGAAGTGACCAGAGCCTGCACTTCCTGGAACACCTGGAGGACCAATCAGAGAACAGGACACTGTGAGATGCCGGGTCGGGCGACCAGAACCAGGAGGATCCAGGAGACCCGGTTCTGGAGCCGCTCACCTCCTCCTGCGAGGCCTGCGGCGGGAAAACCTTGTCCAGTTCAAAGGTCATGACCTTTCCCCTGGAGGACAGGTAGAGGACGGCGTCGTCGTCCGAGTCGAAGCTCAGCGCCGTTCCCGCGTCGGCCGAGTCCAGTTCCTCCTGGCTGACGGGTCGGACCCGGCAGAACACCCGGATGTTACCTGGGACACAGATTTTACGTGAAATGGGCCTGCCGTAGGACCAGCCAGCAGAACCGAGCCGGGAGGTTCCGCTGCGGGTCGGAACCGAGCCGGTCGGACCTTTGAGGCGGACCAGCTCGTTGTGGCATTTCTTCCTCAGGTTCATCTCCCTCTTGTACTTCCTGAGCAGATCCTGGTTGGTGCTGCTGACGTCGCTGATCACCTGGCAGATCTGCAGACACACAGCGGGTCAGACGGAACCGGGTCAGACGGAACCGGGTCAGACGGAACCGGGCCGGGCCGAACCGGGCCTCACCTCCTGCTTGGCCTCACTGATTGCTTTCTCCAGCATGGAGGGAAAATCCTGGACCTGCTTCTTCAGGCAGTTGTAGTCAGAGGTCAAAGTTCGCAGTGCCGGCTGCAGGCTGAGCAGGTTCAGACGAACACCTGGACACATCATCATCGTCATCATCACCTTCATCACCCCTCCCTCTCCAGCCGCCCGGGCTCACCTGCCAGGTTCTCGTGGACGGCCTTCATCTCGCTCTCGGCCCGGATGAAGGCCTCCTCGATCAGCCGGTTCTTCTCCTCCTCCAGGCTCTGCATGTCGGCCTCCAGCTGGCCCTGCGCTCGCTGCATCTCCCCCTCGTAGACGTGGATCTGGGGAAAAGCTCCAGTTTAGGTTTGGTGGCCAAACGTAAAACCGCTGCCAGTTACTCAGCTGGTTGTTGCTCGGTAACCAGAGCGAGTGAGCTAATTGATGCTACCCAGATAGCTTAGCTCAACCTGTCCTCTGCCTACATTTCCCAGAATGCCGTGCGGTTCTAGCTTGGAGTTCAGTGAACGTCACTAAAACACGATGCCACTGATCCGACAGTAAAACATGGCCGACACGTTTCCTCACGCAGAACCATGACTCAACATGCAGACATGTTTATCTAGACAGGGAAACCAACAGATTCAAGTAGATTAAAATACACAGATTAGATTAAATAATCTCAGCAGAAGTTAAAATGTGTAAAGAACCAATCCAAACACAAACTACTGACACGAAACACAGACAGGAAGGCGACCAGTTTTCCTCTGCTTAAAGTCACCGAGCTAAGCTAGGCTAACTATGCTAATTATACAGTACATGTAGATCTTAATCCCACATAAATATTTGGTCAGTCTTGGTCACTGGGTGAGCTACTGGGAGGCTGCCTGGCATCCAGAGCTTCTTATCCAAACCAGTTTAACTTTTATTTCAATGACTGGAATAACTTAGAGATGTTCTGTTAGTTTTTACAAAACAGAAAAATGACATTATGTGTTTAGAGGCCAGCTGACAAAAATATATAGATTTATTTTAAAGGACAAAAACAGCAGAAGAAGTTAATAAATCTGAAAATAATTCAAAAGCAACTCAGTAATCTGGGAAATACATTTATATTCCTTTATTACTATTATTACTATTATTATTATTATTATTGTAACAATTGCAGCGCAAAAAGAAACATCTGATTAGTTTAATCACTGATGTTATTTTGAGTTTCTTTGCTCTGGATTATAAATCCTGGATGTTTAATCTGAGCAGCTTCAGTTTATCTGGGAGTTCAGGAGCCGGGGGGGATGACATCACAGGGGGCGGAGCCAACCTTTGACAACCCGGGATCCAATCGGCTCTTTGCGTTGCTGACAGCCGTGGATAAAAGGCCACAGAGACGCAGCTGCAGCCGGACAGGTGAGAGAAACACAGGTGAGCTGCGACACCTGGACGCGTCTGATTGGCTGTCAGGCTGGTGCACCACGCCCAACCCCAGACACGATGGCCAATCAGAGGACGGGAAGCAGAGGCATCTCACCTGAGTCCGGAGCTGAGTGCAGGTGCGCTGCGAGTCGTGCAGCTGCGCCTCCAGCTCGCGCAGCAGCTGCCTCTGCAGCAACAGCTGCTCCTGCAGCGACCCGTTCTTCACCTGCAGCTCCACCAGCGCCTTCTGCGAGTCCGCCGACTCCACCTGCACCGTCTGGGTCACCACCTGCAGAGGAATGCAAGGCTGGGCCAGCTGCTGCAGCAACACCAGCTGCTGCAGCTGAGTGGCGGATCACGCCATCAGATTTCTGCATCTTCCTCTTCTGGTTCCTTACCTTGACTCTAGGGGGCGCCACCGCCTGTCTGGCCAGCTCTTCTTCACACTCCTGCAGTCGCAGGTGCAGCTTCTGCTCTCCCTCACTGCGGCGCCTCCTGCTGTCGTCCAGCTGCAGCTGCAGCGCCTCCGCCCTGCAGCTGCTCTCCTGCAGCTCCTGCTGCAGCTCTGCCAGCCGCTGCTCCCGCTGCCGCGCCCGACTCTCCCAGGACGCCGCCTCCCGCCGCAGGGCCTCCACCTCCTGCAGCGCAAACGCAGGGGGCGGAGTCAGACTAGCCCGCAGCGGCTGCGCCTGAGGCTGCGTCGGCGGACTCACCTGAGCATGGCCGCAGCGGCCGCAGCCGTCCGCCGCGGCGTCAGGCTGAAGCTCTGAGCGCCTGCGAGACGTCAGCTCCTGTTTCAGACGCTCGTTCTCCACCAGCAGCCGCTCCAGCTGCTTCTCCAGGTCTGTCGCCCCCTGCAGGACAGGTGGCCGCATTACAGCAGCTTCTCAGCAGCTCAGGATGGAGCCGGGAGATTAGATTAAATTATAATCTCGGCATTTAGAGAAGATGTGAAGGTTAAAGTTCTGATAAAAGATGAAATATTTACTTAATTATAGATTAATGAAATGATCGATCCAATCAGTCTGACCGATCAATGAATCACACGATTAAGACTCAGATGATCGGACCCGTGACTCCCGCTGGTTTTGTTGCCACGGTCCGAGTCGGATCCCAGAGTTTCTACAGTTTGGGTCAGAACTTTGAGTTGCAGGTTCTGAACTCGGTGGTTCCGAGTCCACCGAGTTCTGGACTCGGTCCACCGGAACGGGCTCCGAACTCACCAGTTCGGAGCGCAGGCTCTCCACCTCCTGAGTCCGATCCAGCAGCTTCTGCTCCAGCGCCGCCACCTGCGGGCAGAACCGCCGCTCAGCTGGACCGGAACCACTGAACCGCAGTCGGCCCGGTTCTGCAGACGTACCTGTGTGTGCAGCCGAGAGACGAGCTGCTCCTCTTCGGGTCGGCTGAAACGGTCCGGATTCGGCTCCACACCTAAAACCAGACAGGAACAGAACCAGAACCGGGTCAGGCATCAGCCTACGCTCTGATTGCTTTGGTCAGTGCTGAAGGTTCTGGATCCAAATCCGGGTTCAGGTCTGGGATCAAAATCAGTTTAACCGTGTCACCTGTGGGCGTGGCCAGCAGAGGCTCCTCCCCCTGTGTCCAGGCTCCGCCCCCCTGCTGGCAGGAAACCGCCTCCAAGCCGAAACGGGCCTGAAGCTCACACACCTTGTCCTGCAGGGTCTGAACACACACACACACACACACACACACACACACACCACGGCGGATGAGACTGCAGCAACAGCAGGTGACGGTTCTACAGGGCGCTACGCTCTAGAGGTCAGAGGTGAAAGGTCATCTACGGATAGAGACTGAGGTAGTTTGGAACCAGAAGGATGAGGACAAAAATGATGAAGGTTTTTACATTGACAGGCGTCCAGCAGCAGAACCAGGAGACTCTCTGCAGGACGAGACGGCAGGGAGGAAAACAGGACAGTTAGGAAAACACTGGAGGGACGGACAGACGGACGGACGGAGTTCTCCAAGGTCAAGCGGTTCAGTGACCTCTGCTAGCTTCAGTTCTTTCTGAGGAAATGATGACTCAGTAAGTGCTAAGCTAGATGCTAACCTAAAATGGAAAACTGTTTCAGGATTCACTTCACTGTGTTGATGTCACATCCTGACCGTCGCTTTGCTAGCTGTAGCATCGTGCCTTCTGTTAGCGCTGTGTGCTAGCTGTACTGCTGTGTTTATACCATTATTACATTCATGGTTTCGACGTGGATCATGTATTCAGAAGACAAAAATGCCATTCAGTGACATTCCTGGTGCTAGCGTTAGCTAACTGGCTAATTATGCTGAGCCTCGTTTTCCAGACGAGTTCATTCCTTTCCTACGTGTCAGACTGGATGGACGAGTCGACCGCCGGCGGCTCCTTCAATTAAAGTCAATGATCGCTTCTCTGCTATGAAGCAACAAAAATGGCTGAACAGGTGGAACAGAAGGGGCGGGGCCTAAATGTTAAAACAAGTTGCTGTGAGCCTGCAGAGCTGCAATAACCAGGAATCAGCTGAAGGATTTAAAAGTTTTCACATGAAGTATCATGAAGTATCATGAAGTATCAGTTCTTCACTTTTTAGCCGATCAGACGGATGCGGCTCGACAGCATCAACGCTTCTGGCTCTCAACCAGAGTTTGACCCCTGACCTCCACCCAGCCTCACACCGACACCTTCAGGCAGAACCAGCTGCTGTTCACAGAACGGCGCCCCCTGCTGGACGGTTTACCTGGATGAGCAGCTGGTGGGACGAGCTGGCGTTGAGCTCAGCGGTCAGAGGGGGGCGCTGTGAGAAGGCGGCGGCGGGCAGAGACAGGAAGGAGCCGTCGTCTTCACCATCACTCATCAGGAAGTCCACTGAGCTGGCTGCAACACACACACACACACACACACACCCACACACACACACACACACACACACACACACACAGTTAAAGAGTTCCTCTGATGAGCAGAACCAGCAGTTTCCGGAGCAGAAGCTGCTGGAAACCAGCCTGCCCAGTTAGCAGCAGCTAGTGACCTCTGACCCCCTCACACCGAGTCGATTCGCTTTGGCTCCAGTCTCCCTGAACTTTGAACTCTGGCCGGCCAGAGAACAATCCTGGCTGTGTGTGGAAAGCTTTGCTCCATTTTTATCCGTTTGCATCCCGTGGTGCAGACTGACCTTCGACCTGCTGCCATGGAGACCGTGGGTTTGGGGGGGTTGGGGGGGGAATGTTGCTGCAACGACTACTGAGCCGCCTGCAGAACCACAAGCAGAACTGACCCGGTTCTGATCGACCCGGTTCTCTGATTAGTCCAGATTCATTAATTTGTTCTTTAGAAACATCCTAAACCTTCAGCAGAACAAACAACCAGAGGAGAAATCTGCTGTCAATCAGCAACCATCAGAGAGCTGCAGCATCCTGATCATCATGGCGGACCACCTGCAGGGCTCCAATAAACCTGAATTCTTGATGCTAATGAACAACGGTGGACACAAGCCAGCTAATCCGCTAACAGGGCTAATTTTGTGTTTAGCGCTTCAGATAATTATGGAAATTATTAGCACAGCTAGCATCCTGTAAATTAATCTTTCCAAATAAACTCTAAATGCTGATTTACTGCCTGATTCTTAAACTTTAGCATTAGCTTCTGCTAAATACCATATTGGTGTAGCAGCTTAATGTTAGCGCAGCTAGCCAGCTAACATAGCACACAACACAGGATGAGCCGTTGACTGAAGAGCGCCACCTCCTGTCTGGCTAAGGCACTGAAAAGCTGACTGCAGGCTCAGCCTGAGCAGATGGCCTGACTAGCAAATCGGAGCAGATCCAGAACCGAGACCAGTACCAGTACCAGACCGGTCCCTCTGAGGCACTTTGACAGGAATCAGTGTGAAGGTTGAGCATGAGCTCTGGTTCTCAGACAGAAACAGGAAACAGATCAGAAACTCTTCAGGAAGCTCTCTAAGTGCTCACACACGCACACACACACACACACCCACACACACACACACACACACACGCACACACGCACACCACACCCACACACACACACACACGCACACACCTACACACCACACACACACACACACGCCACACACACACACACACACACACACACGCACACACACACACACACACACACCTACACACACACACACACCACACACACACGCACACACACACCCACACACACACACCTGGGAATGTGCAGCTCGGACTGGAACAATGGCTCCAGTGTTCGCTCCCCTCCAGTTCGCTCACCTGTCCCTCCTGCCGGGCCCGGGTCACCTGTCAGGGAGGAATGCAGCCACGCTGGTACCTGCAGGCCCCGCCCTCTCACTCACCGTCCAATGAGAGGTCTTTCTTCCAGAGCTCCTGCAGGCAGGGGGCGTGAGCGATGTCCCAACTCTGTCTGGTTCCGAACATGACCGCCGGGCTGAGCAGAGCGCTGGACCGTTGGACCGGCTGCAGAACCAGGAACCAAACAAACATTAAAACATCTGCAGCCTGCAGCAGGGCGCCCCCTGCTGGCAGGAAGAGCGCCCTGGATTTCATGGGAATTTTAAATGGACATTTTTTTTCCTTCATAAGGATTTTAAATGAGTTCTGAACACATCAACAACCCAGATGGACCGACCAGAACCAGAACAGCTGATAGAACCCAAGAATCAAAACACCCTGCAGTTACAAACGGACCGGAGGTTCTGGATGTGCAAATGGACCCACCAGTTCGTTCCTAATGAAACCTTCACTCTTCCTAGTCAGACCTCAAACCAGACCAGAACCGGTACCGTGGACCTGACTGGACCTCAGCCCGCTGATTGGCTGAGGACGGACCCGCTAACCGGTACCATCTGCTCCAGAACTTACCGCTCCACAGGGGGTCTTCCTCTCCGCCCCCCGTCCGGACCGGCGCCGGTCCAACCAGCGCTTATTGATCAGCGTTCCCACCCAGCACAGCATGGTGCCGTCCAGCCATCCGCTCGGAACCAGCGACCCGCTTCAGGTCCCAGAGCTGCTGGTCGGGATGAAGCTAATCTGATAATCCCAGCAGCAGATGGTCCGTCAGCTGGGCGGGCGGGTCAGAACCGGCAGGAGGAATCTATCGATCACCAATAACCCATCGATCACCGGCCTGGAGGTTCCGCGGCTCGGTCCGATCGCCATCAGAACCTCCTGATGGGTCGGTCCAAACCTTCAGACCAGGAACAACGACCAGAACCGGTCCAGACAGAACGGACACAGGAGAAAGTCGTGTTACCATGACAACAGAGAACCGGCGCTAAACATAAATAAAGAGTTTAGAATTTAAAGTTTATTTAAGGTCAACGCTGCGTTCACTGACCTCCGGAAAAACCAGTTTCATCCCAAAACACCTGCTGATGCTAAGATCAGCTTCCATCTTCACTGTTCGATCACCAATAATGATCAGCTTTATTAGTTCCTCACTTTGATCCTTTAACTGTCCATCTCTGGTGTTGCCATGGCAACAGAGTCACTAACCAGTTGAACAACTGGTTAGTGACTGGACAGAAACCAGAAACCAGTTTGCTCTTAATTTCTAACGTCAGTTGAACTAAAAGAGAAGAAGATAAAAATGATCCACGGAGCAGAACCGGATCGGAAACCAGCAGCAGAACCGGATCGGAACCAGCAGCAGAGATTTCTGGGCCACAGACACAAAACCAGCCATTTATTGGACTTTTTGTGGACAAATCTTGAAAACGTTAAATATTTTTCACAAATGAAACCGATCCGATCCGTTTGGGTCAAAATAAATGATTAGCTGTGAAAACTGAACTATTTTTTAAATTATGATGTGAATTATTTTGTTTAAGGTCATTATTTCAGGAATTTGTTGCTGAAAATATTTGAGTTATTTTTATGCAATTTGAAAGAATCATTCATTACTTTTCTCCCCCTGAACAGAACCAGAGCCACTCAGCACTGACCCGGTCCAATTGTTCAACAGAACCAGAACGTGCTGGGTCAAAGGTCGACAGGTCAGGCTGGAAGCATCGGCCTCCTCTGGAAAGATCAATACCAGCCGATCAATACGGATCAGCAGCTCCGCCTGATTCCAGCCTAAAGCCAAGAAGGCTACAAAATACCTGGCTGAGGCCCCGCCCCCACCTGCTGCTAGCTGCAAAGCTAGCTGCTGCCCGCTCTGAGGCCCCGCCCCCACCTGCTGCTAGCTGCAAAGCTAGCTGCTGCCCGCTCTGAGGCCCCGCCCCCACCTGCTGCTAGCTGCAAAGCTAGCTGCTGCCCGCTCTGAGGCCCCGCCCCCACCTGCTGCTAGCTGCAAAGCTAGCTGTTGCCCGCTCTGCAGCAGAAACAGACGGGAGGGAAACGCTGTGACCGTCAGACTGCAGAAACTGCAGCAGCTGCATCAGCTGCTGCAGCTGCTGCTCCGTTCATCCATCCATCCCTTACCTCCCGGCAGCTTCATCCCTTCATCTTCCTCAGAGCTGCAGCTTCATGGCGACAAACGACAGCAGGCTCTCTCTCTCTCACACACACACACACACAACACGCACACACACACACACCCCTCTCTGCTTCCTCCCTCCGTCTCCCTAGCAACAGCAGAGCAGCATCACACCCCCTGAAGCCCCTCCTCCACAGACTGATTAATATTTCAGCGGAGCGGCCCCTCCCCCTCCTGCTGCACCGCTGATTGGCTGATCTGGCTTTGTGACGTCACGGTTGAAAACGTAAGTAACTCAGCGCAGCTTGTCTAGTTTCTGTTATTAACATTTATGCATATTTTCTGATCACTGCGTGTTTAGACAAACAGCTGATTCATCTTATGAAAATTATTTTACTTTCCTTTTGGAAAATGACACAAATTAACAGCATAAAATCAGATTTTTATCATTATTCATTTATGAATCTCACAACTTCAAACCAACTCATCAGCAGGTCACATACTTCTTCAAATATTTATGCTAACTAAATATTAGCCTAGCTAGCATTTAGCAAGCACAGCTGGAGGATCCGGTCAGACTGCAGATCCTCTTCATCATCATGATGATGATGATGAAACAATCCTGGGCTAGAGGTAAGCTGACAGGAAGTGACATCACTGAAACGCTGGTTTCTCCTGACTGTTATTTTTGTGGTTCGTTTCCATGGAAACAGACAGGAAGTGACCCGTTTTAATGGTTGTGGTCCAGTCTGAGCTGCAGTGCAGCTTATTGCAGGGAAAATCTTTCCATTGTGGAAACAAGCATTAGCATTAATTAACACTAGTTAGCATTGTTTCATTTGTTTTTGAGCCTTTGAAGCTCTTGTTGCCATCAAACGTTCAGCTCATTTTCATTTTTGAACAAACTTGATGTTTTGATTTTCCTCTTCATCCAACTTTAAAGTCGTAAATAAAACTTTGCTGTTAGCGAGTCTCAGTCTTAACGGTTAGCATTAGCATCTGCTAATGTTATGGAGCTTTGTGAAGCTAACTTCCTGGCTAGCTGTGCCAACTAACTACTGATGATTTCAATGCAAACATTTATTCTCCAATCAGAACCAGAATCAGAACCAGAACCTTAAACTGCTCCGGGTTTCATTCCCGGCCCGGTTCTGCTCCTCACCTGGACCCGTCTCCTGTTGGAGGACAGCATCTCTGTCCCTCCGGTCCTCCCTGGGCCTGCCGACCCAACTCCATCCTCCAGAACCGTCAGAACCTTCTCCTCTGTCCCTGCATCCTCAGAGGTTCTGTTCGGCCCGGTACCGACCCGCTTCCTGAGGAGGCTGTGGACCGTGAGGACGACCAGGGTGCACAAGACGTACATGTCCCCCGGCCCGGTTCCGCCTGATCTGGATCAGAATCAGGCGGTTCTGTTGGATCCAGCTGCTGCATCGACCGGACCCGACCTGGTTCTGAGCTCCAGCTCACCTGCTCCACCCGTTTGACCTTTGACCCGGACCCGCCCAACTGACGCAGTGGTTCTGCAGAACTGATAAGACAATCGGACCTTGCCCTTGCTGCAGGTAACCAGAACCAGAACCAGAACCAACAGTTTCAGATGACAGAAACTCTACACCTCTGCAATTCAGAACCGGTTCTGATCCAAATGGCTCCAGCAGTTCAGAACCGGTCCGATATTCAGTTCCAGCTAAACATTCCTCAGAGACGGAACCGGTTCTGTAGACGGAGGTTCTGCAGCTGGACCTCAGTTCTGTTCTGGCGCGGAGTGGTTCTGCTGAGCGGAACCAGAACGTCTGACCGGCGCCACTCATGTAATGTTCTGATGCATCGCTGGGAACGGGTCAGATCGGGTCAGAACCGGTCAGGCTGCTCAGTCCGGTCTCCTCAGACCAGCAGAACCTTTTTCAGCTGGTTCCGGTCCATCCTTTGGGTTTTGACCGAGCAGAACCTTGGCGCCAACCTGCTCTGAAACAGAACCGGGCCCACAGGAACAAAGGGCGGGCCGGGCCTCAGCAGAACCTGGACCGGGTCTGGTTCTGGAGAACCCGAGCTTTAACCAGCAGCTGGTTCTGATCCACTTCCCAACCAGAACCCAGTTACACATTAACCCGCTCAGAATTTAATCTCTGAGCGGGTTATAAAACCAGAACCACTCCTCTGACCCGGTTACACAACAGAACCTGAGCCCAGAGTTTTGTAACATTAAAACAATCAGCAGACCCGGTTCAGGTTCTGTAAAGCCATAAAAATAAATACAAATTAAAGTCGGTCCAATCTGAGCAGATCCGGTTCTGAAGGAACTCATTAAATTATGAATCAATAACTGAAATTATCTGACCCGGTTCTGTTCAGACCCAGAACTCTGATGTTCATCCAGCCGTTACCATGGTGATTAGCAGATCAGTAAACCCTGAGACTGAGGTACCAGAACCGGGCCGCCAGTCAGAACCTTCAGAACCCGATCTGTGTTCTGGTTGAAACTTCCCATCAGAACCGGACTTTCTGGCTGGTCACTCAGAGAAACGGATTCTGGATCAGAACTTTTATTCTGCTGAATCCGTGCAGATCCACCTGCCCGGTTCTACTGGTTCGGTACCGGTTCCCTAATCTGCATCGGTTCCCATGGCGACGGTCCAGCATGTCTGGGTAAGCTGTCCTCTACTCAGAACCCGACCCAGAACCCGAATCTGGGTCAGATTCTACCAGAACCGTCCAAACTGGGAGGCCGTGACTCTGATTAGCGCGATGCTAATCTCATTTCCTCTGATTGGCTGCCGTCTGGACCAAATGTTCCAGTTCGGCCTGCAGCCAATCACAGAGGAGCTTTCTCATCAAATACCAAAACAAACAAAGTGTTCACACGTCCGGCTCCAAACGGACTTTTATTTTGGGATTTTCTGTGATAAATCAGCAGGAAGTGGAAGGAAGCTTTAAAGTGTGACGCTCATCTCTAATTAGCCTCTTTACTTTGACTAACCCAAATGAACCAGTTCAGGTTCAGGAGTTGCTGAACTGGCAGATAGAATGCAGCTATTAGCAGCTAACAAAAAGCAGGAAGTAAACAGATCAGGAGCCCAACCTTAAGTACACATCACACGGTGCTGGCAGCATCATGCTGTGGGAAGATGCAGCCCTGAGATTGGGGTCAAAGTTCAGCTTCCAGCAGGGCAACGAGCTGGAGATATTGTGGGATGGGTTAGATCAGAGCATGGCCTAGTCCAAGGTCAGACCCGGTCAGGACGTTGATCTTCTCCATCCAGACGTTCTGTGGAGTCTCTACAGATTTGTCAGGGGTGTTTCATGTAAATGCACACCGCACTTTTCAGATAACGGCTGACTCATTTCGCTGATTCGGCTCCAGGCTGTCGGTTTCTCAGCTTCTCCAGGATTCTGCAGGAAACGGCAAATCGTTTCAGTGGAGCTTCATGATTCTGAACCGTTTGGTTCAGTTCTTCTGGCTTCACTGAACAGAAATGATTCATTTTCCCAGCATCAAGTCAGCGCAGAAAAATTACCTTTCACCACAAAGTCAAACTTTGTCCTGAGAAATGGAGAAGAAGAGCCTGATCTGCTCACGCAAATAATCCACCAATATTCAGAAATCAAAGCTGATCAATCCATAGACAAAGTTATGGATCAACAACCAAGAATCACAGCAGTTATTAAAAACCTTTCAGTGCTGGTTCCATGCTAACAGTGTTAGCACGGTGTTAGCTCCACCCGTTAGCACAGAACAGTACAAGTTTCCAAAATCTGACAGATTTCAGGTGATTTCTTATCTTTCTGGAACTTTTCTTTGTGTTTGATTCTTTTTCCCTTTATGATCCGTTTCTCACCGCTTCACCTGTGAAACCAGTCGGCTCCGAGTTCCCAGTAATGTGACAACAACCAGTTCCACAGCTTCACAAGATGAGGTTGGAGTTCTAAACAAATCCAGCCGTCACTTTTTCCACCGAGCTGCTCGGTGCGGGAGCCCGGCCCGAACCCGCCAGCGAAGGGTTAAACCTGCTGTGATGTGGCTGCAGCCGCGGATATTTATAGCTGCAGCGGGCGGCCTGCCGACACGCCCTGCGGCCGCCGCCGGCAGGGCAGCCGCCACATCTGGACCAGCCCAGACCAGATCTCTGCTGCTCCTCAAACACACCACAGCCCTATCCGCACTGAGGTTTCCTGAAGCCCCTGAACGCCTCAGAGCAACAACACTGAAGAACCAAACGCCTCATCAGCTGGCATAAAGTCCAGAAGGTCATTTCCCGACTCCTCGTCACTCTGAGGATCGTCCAGCTGAACGGGTCTGCAACCCATGTGCTGATACCGGGTTCTGTTAGCAAACAGAACCAGAACCAACCTTACATAAGAACCGAGGATGGAGCAGAACACCAAGCTGCTCTGGATCCGTTTCAACATCAACGACACACACACCAACAGAACCTGCAAATCTCTAACATCTGGACCTGAGCGGCACCACAGAACCCGACAGCAAGCAGCTGGAGCCCTTCTGAAACAGTACCAGGCTCAAACGGGCCCAGGCTGAAGTTGGCACCACCAGGTCACACCTGCTGGTCTGGTCAGAGAAACAGGATCAGAAAATCTGGGCTGATATTGATCACAGCATCACCGCTGGCTAAAACGTTAGCTACGCTAACAGTAAGCGCCAATCAAACAGCAGTTCCACTAAATTGGTGTAGCACTAAAGCGCTACACCAACATCATACTTAGCAGGAGCTAATGCTAAAGCATTAGCCTAGCAGGAGCTAATGCTAAAGCATTAATCAAACATGAATTCCACCAAGGCTAAAGCATTACACCAAGTACTGGCCTGAGAGGGCAGGAAACTTCAAAATAAAAGCATGAATCTAAACAACTAGCTAGTGAAAAAGTAAACAGTTGAAAACCAAAAATGTTAACAAGTCAACATTTAATTTTCTTTAAATAGAAAAGAAAATTAGTGCTCCAGAATTTATCAGGAATAATTCATCCAGGGGAACCAATAGCAAATTTAAAAGCTTTAATTGTTTTTAAAGTTAGTAAAAAGGCTAACTTTAAAAATTAGCGCTACCATTAATGCATTAGCATGCATACCGCTGAATCTCAGATATTCATTTTGCTCCAGGACTGATGACACAAACTTTTCTACAGTTTCAACATGTTGATAAAACGACCAGAATCGGCTCTCCACCCACATCCTGTGCTGCGTCACACGACCAACCAGACGTCACACGACCAACCAGACGTCACACGACCAACCAGACGTCACACGACCAACCAGACGTCACACGACCAACCGCTTAAGAAACACAAACAGCAACAAGATGGAAACCAAGTCCTGATAATGCTCCGGTCTGAGCATGTTGCTGGTTCCCTCAGGCAGGTGTCCGAGTTCCAGTGTGACCAGTTAGCCGAACGTCTAGAAGATTACAGGAAACCCAGACACCTCTGTCCAGATAATGGCCCCATGACCCCTGACCTCCACCGTGGTGCTTTAAACCCAACAGCCCAGTTTTCTGTCTCCATAAGGTCAAACTTAAAGGGTCCAGTTAAGATGAGCTGAATGGGGAGGAGCTGCGCCTCGAAGGCGGGGCTACATTCACCCAAGCGTTTTGCTCAGCTGAATGGTTGCCATGGGGACTAAAGAGTTTCTCAAACATGACAGAATCAAAGCAAGAAAAAACATTAAAACATGATGGAAACATGACAGAAGTTTATTTTACATAAAAATGGCTCAGTTTCCCCCAGAAAAGCTGCTGAGCCTGGTGGTAGGGGGCGCCATCGAGCCAACATGTTTGAGTTTAAAGATGTTTAATGTCGACAGGAAAGTTTAAAATATCACAATGTAATTATATCATTGGAAGACATTAATGATGCCTAAATGCAAACTACAAAGTCTTTAAAAAGTCAAACAATAAAAAACTCAACAAACAGCCTGGAGGGGGCGCAAGTCCAGCCTGGAGGCTGCCAGGCTGATGAGAGGCTGAGGGGAAAGCTGCTGGCCCTTTAAGACTGTAAACATGTCCAAAATCAGAGTCTGTCCAGGACAGAAACAGAACCGCAGAGGCCCAACAGAACCATCTGGTAGAGTTTACAGAGGAACAGTCAAAGCATTTTTCGTTCGGTTTGTTCATCAGAGAAGAAAAACTTCCTCTGATCCTTCCAGTCATTTAGAACAGCATTCCCAGCGTTCCCAGTGCTCCCAGCGTTCCCAGTGCTCCCAGCGCTCCCAGTAGCAGGAATATTCCTTGGAAAATGATCAAATGAAAGGAAACCAACAGAAATTAAATTACAAACTGCAGGAGCAACATGGAAATATTTATGAATCAATTATTGATCCATCAGAATCAATAGTCAGAAGGTTAAAGCTGATCCGAACCAGAACCAGAACCGCATCCAGGAGAACAGAGAAACAAACCAACAGAACCACCTGCTGCTGGGACTTCATAAAGGTTTGCTTCAGACCAGAACCGAACCCAGAACAGTTCGGGATCAGAACCAGTGGTGTGCTGGAGCCGGTTCTTTCAGCAGCAGCTGGTTCCGGTTGGACCCGTTCCTCCTCCATGTTCGACTCTCTAAAGAACGTTCTGGATCTGACCAGAGGCGAACTCTGTCTGTTGGACCGTTCCGAACCGGACTGCGCTGACAGCTCGTCGTCGCCATGGTAACCACCACGTGGACGGGCCCCAGCTGGGCAGGTGAGGCCGCGCGCAGCTTTTGTCCGGGATGAAAGAAGCGCGAGGCGCTGGAAGCTGCTGGAGCCGCGTGAAAAGAGCCGAACGGAACCGAACACACCCTGCAGGACCACAGAACCAGCAGCGGAACCACAAACTGTTAAGTTTCCGCTTACCTCCTCCTCCTCCTCCTCCCGCAGGCCGCGCCGCTGTCACGCAGAAACGCTCAGTTTGCGGGGCGACGCCGCTCAGCTGTGGCTCTGCCGGTGCTGCATTCACTGACGGTCGGACGTGTGAGTGAGGGCGGCAATAAAGCGGGACTTTTATAGGAAAGAGGGCGGGGCGCAACTGGGGGTCACGTGACAAACAGAAGCTTCAAAATAAAACTTTGAAACGCAAGATGAGAGCCGGTCAGATGAATCGTTCAGGGCAGAAACTGAAACGTGTCTAAAAACCCAGAGAGCAGGATCGGAACCAGCAGAACCAGAACTCTGTGGGAACTTTTATCCCTTTGGACGCTGAGATGAAACTTCCAGAAATGAATCCAGACTGGAAGAGACGATCTGCTGCTGCAGGATTCACCTGTCCAGGTGAGACAGCTGCAGGCCCCGCCCCCTTCAGGAGCTGAGGTTCTGATCCAGTCAGCGGCTGACAGAACCAGCCGAACCGTCTGTCCGTCCTGCTGCTCAGCTTCCTCTGCAGAGTAATTTAAATATTAATCAGATTATTTAGATGTTTTTCAGATTTCTATAGATTAACATGAATATCAATATCATGATTTTGTAGAATCAGAGTATTTCTGTGGTTCCATCAGCTCTGGGAAGAGTTCTTGGTTCTGGACGGTTCAGATCAGATCCAGTTGGGCTCCTGAACCGATCAGAACATCTGGAGTCTAATCAATCGATCACCAGGAGCCGATTGTAAAATGAAAAATGAAAAGCAATAATTTGGTTTTATCAGTCGTATTTTCACCAAAAATATTTCTACATTCATAAAAGAGTTGCAAAATAAACATTTAATTCAAAGATTAAATATTTAGTCAGGAAGCTAAACATTTATTTTACAAGCTAAATTTTTAGTTGGCATGCTAACTAAATATGTAGCTTGTGAATCAAAACTCTAGTTTGGATTTATAAATGTATTATTATATGGCGAATATAATAATATGAAAATGAACCTTTTTGGCTGAACAAACCAAATTATTTCCTTTAAACTTTACGGCTCCCTGCGCAATGAACTCTGGGAAACTGAGTTCAATGAAAAACCATTCATACTTGTCCTAAAGAGGCGCAAACAGCGCCCCCACCTGGACGTGCAGCCTCAAACGCATCAGTGTATTTGAGGCGCTGCATCGGACCTCTGACGTCATTTCCTGTCTTCCCAGTCTGGCATCCAGAGAGCTGCTGAAGGAATGTTTATGAACGACACACAGCTCTGCTCTGTTACAGACAGCTTGGCGTTTATTGCCGACTCAGCCGGAAACATTCCCAATGTTAGGAAACAGCAGGAACACGATGACAGTGAGAACCCAACGTTAGGAGACATGGAAGTTTTGAGCAGATCCTTTGGGCTCAGACGGATCAGCAGCTTCCTGCCACGTTGGCGTCGATCTCCTCCTGTGGCTCCGGGTTTCCTGTGCCGCTCCGGCAGGAACACAACTTCCTGTTTCCTGCGCCTCACATCAGCAAGAGCTGCAGAAACCACCGGATCTGCTGCTGCACACCCTCTGACCGCTCAGGGACATTTTGTTGGGAACTCTGAGCTCCGGTCCAAGATGTTATCACAGGCAATACTCAACAGATCCACATCGGACAGATGGAGACACAAGGTCTGCTGTAGCGCCCCCTACAGGCCGGAAGAAAACGCTTTAAATGGGATGTTAGAAACACATTGTGCTGCTTTTCCTGTCAGCTCAGGAGGAAGTACGGCGGCCGGCATGCTGCGAACGACATGCACATTTGTGTTCCCCTCCTGGCCTGTGGGGGCGCTGCACCAACAACCTCTGAAGACACTGAGAGCAACTTCCTTCTTCACCAGATGGAAACAAAATGGAGGCGTCAGATTTTAGTGTTGGATGATTTCTGCTGCTAACGCTAGGTTAGCATGTTAGCTTTGGTTGTATTTACCCAGAATACCCTGCTCTGTAGTCCACTTCCTGCTTTGGAGCGCTCTCTGGTCCGCTTGGTGTTCACATTCAAACCGAATCAGAGTACACTTCAACCAAACCCAGACTGAGATCTGGAGGACCAGAGGTCAGAGGTCAATAATGGATTAACATTGTGAAAACAAACAGACGAAGTCGGATTAAAGCGGACTGAACAGAGCTGCTGTAAACGTTGCAACCATTACACAGAAAAACACCGAAAATTCAAATCTTACAAATGCAGGACATTAATTCAAAGGGGAAATGCCATAAATAGCAAAAGACAGGAAGCAGAAAACACTTCAAACTCAGAGCAGAGGTCATCCAGACCAGCAGGGGGAGTCTGCAGTCAGTAATGTTGCCTATGTGGATATGCTGCTGTTGTAATGACATGAAGTATAGCAGCCTGTTTTTTTCTTCCTCCAACGTTCATCCAGTGACAGGATGAGGTCCTGTGTGACTCCCCCTAGTGGTCTGGAGGACTCCGTTTGGTGGAACCAAGTTGCAGTTATTTTATTTTTGCTGCTGTTTTGACTTTTAGCAAAATTTTCCATTTTGTTTCTGATTCCCATGATTGCAGCGTTTTGTTTATTCATGTGTTTACAGCTGGTTTGATCCGGTCAGCAGGCCTTCGACTGAGTTAATCATAGTAAATAAGTAAGTAAGTAAGTACACCCTCAGAGAGTCAGACTCAATTTAAAAATATATTTCTGAGGAAAATAAAACTAGAAAACATTTTGTTGTCTGTGTTGGAGCCGCAGATCTTTCAGCCCATCATCGTAGATTCAGAAGTAACGCTGCTCTTCATCGCCCGCTCCTCATCCTCACTAATAAACACCAGGCTGCATCTAAAAGCTTCAGTTCAGAGGCAGACTGCAGAACAAAAGCTATGAACTCTGGGAAACTGAGTCTGTTATTTCGACGATTCCTCTCCTGGGGGAACAGCGCCCCCTCTGAGGCCGGTAGCGACACATGTGGCTGAAGGCGGTACTGCAGCTTCCTCATCCCTCCTCCTCCCTCTTTGCTCCTTCCTCCAACACTTCCACCGTCAGAAGCTCCTCCCCTTCCTGCCGCGGCGTCATCCTGATGATGACGGAGCTGTCCGCCGTCTCTGCCACCGACTCGTCCCTGTCCTCCGGAGCCGAGCGCGGGACCGGAGAGCGGCGGTGCATCGGGGAAGGGGGCGGCATCGGAGAGATGGGGGGCGGAGCCTGAGGAAACAAAGATGGACGATGGCTTTTGGCCGGATTTTTTCATCGAAACCCTCAGAGCTGACAGGAACATCCTTGTTTCCTTTCCTACCTCCCTTCCTTGATTTTCTCCTCCTTTCCCTCCCTCTCTACTTTCCCGAGCCTCTTTACTTCCTTCCTCCCTCCATCCTTCCCTCCATACCTCCGTTTGGCCCTCAGCCGGTTGGTAAACCTTCTTGATCTTGGCAAATGTTCCCTCGATGCCGGCGCGCTCCGTGACCTTCAGGGCGGCCTTGAACAGTTTGGGGGTGTCGGGTCGGGGGGGGATGACCTCGGACGCCTCCTTACGCGCCTCCTTGTCCTCCGGCTTCTTGTCTTTGGTCAGCATCGTCCTGCAGACAGACAGACAGGCGGGCAGCTTTGGCAGGTTGGCAGCGACTGACCGGCGGAACCAGAGCGGATCCTGCTGGTCATGTGACCCGCTGTGACCCGGTCAGAACCAGAGACTGATCTGATTACAGTAATCCTGCTGAGGACAGAGGAAGGAGAGACGACTGAGACGTCCAGAGTCCAGAACCTGCTGGTTCTGACCTGGATCAGACTGGCTCCCAGAACCTTCAGCAATGAACCTCCAAACCGGCCTAATCAAATCATTAAACAGCTTCCTGAGACAGGAACAGGAAGTGGACTGACCTAGGAGTGATGATGCCTTATGACATCATCAAACCCCTACGAACTTTGACCGAGTCATGGTTCTGATCCAGATGCTGTTTTCAGGGAGGATTTTAAAAAATCCATAAACATTCAGGAACGATTCTGATGTTCCTGAGAGCAGCGTCCTGACGCACCAATCAGAGGGGCAAACTGCAGCGGGTTGTTCCCCGAACAGCGCCACCTCCTGGACACAGAACCTGCAGAAAACTTCGAACCTGATTTGAAAATCTGGAAGCTGATCGCAGCTGAAACTTTTCATTTATGAAAAACAGGAAATAAAGCAGCAAAGTATCAGCTGAACCAGTCAGAGGTCCGGTTCTGGTCCGGTTCAGGTCTGGTTCTGGTCCGGTCACAGGTCCAGTTCTGGTCCAGTTCTGGTCCGGTCACAGGTCCGGTTCTGGTCTGGTTCTGGTCCGGTTCTGGTCCGGTCACAGGTCCAGTTCTGGTCCAGTTCTGGTCCGGTCACAGGTCCGGTTCTGGTCTGGTTCTGGTCCGGTTCTGGTCCGGTCACAGGTCCAGTTCTGGTCCAGTTCTGGTCCGGTCACAGGTCCGGTTCTGGTCCGGTTCAGGTCTGGTTCTGGTCCGGTTCTGGTCCGGTCACAGGTCCGGTTCTGGTCCGGTTCAGGTCTGGTTCTGGTCCGGTTCTGGTCCGGTCACAGGTCCAGTTCAGGTCCGGTTCTGGTCCAGTTCTGGTCCGGTCACAGGTCCGGTTCTGGTCCGGTCACAGGTCCGGTTCTGGTCCGGTTCAGGTCTGGTTCTGGTCCGGTTCTGGTCCGGTCACAGGTCCAGTTCAGGTCCGGTTCTGGTCCAGTTCTGGTCCGGTCACAGGTCCGGTTCTGGTCCGGTTTAGGTCTGGTCCGGTTCAGGTCTGGTTCTGGTCCGGTCACAGGTCCAGTTCAGGTCCGGTTCTGGTCCAGTTCTGGTCCGGTCACAGGTCCGGTTCTGGTCCGGTTCAGGTCTGGTTCTGGTCCAGTTCTGGTCCGGTCACAGGTCCGGTTCTGGTCCGGTCACAGGTCCGGTTCTGGTCCGATTCTGGTCCGGTTCCGGTCCGGTGCGGGTCTTACTTGGCCTTCTTGCGCAGCAGCTTCTGGGACTCGGGGTAATGGACCAGGATCTCTGCCAGGTCCTTCTTGTCCAGGATGAACAGGTTGGCGAATCCGTGCGCCTTCACGTTGGCGGTGCGCCGGTTCCCTCCGCCCCCCGCCAGCAGGCTGACCAATCAGAGAGACGGACAGCTGTCAGAGGAAAACCTTCACATTCATCACTTTGCTGGTTGAGTAAAATCTTAGAGTTTATCCTGAAGGGCAAACCAGCGCCAGAGCTACTGGTTCTGATCCGGTTTCATCATGTTGATCTCCAGGAGATCTGAAGGTTCCAGTCGATCTCTACTGGATTCAGATCGGTGCCGTTTCTCACGTAGCTGCAGGTTCTGACCTGATCTCTCCGAACACGGAACCGGCTCTGATGGTGACGAACACGGTCTCCAGGTCCGGCCCGCCCACCACCTGGACCTCCCCCTGCTTGATGATGTACATCTCCCGTCCAATCTCCCCCTGCAACACACAGCAGCTCTTCAGCGCCGCCCGCCGCCGCCGCGGCCCCGTGGCGCCGCCCGCCGCCGCCGCGGCCCCGTGGCGCCGCCCGCCGCCGCCGCGGCCCCGTGGCGCCGCCCGCCGCCGCCGCGGCCCCGTGGCGCCGCCCGCCGCCGCCGCGGCCCCGTGGCGCCGCCCGCCGCCGCCGCGGCCCGTGGCGCGCCCGCCGCCGCCGCGGCCCCGTGGCTCCTGAAACTTTCAGCCTCACCTTTTTGCAAACGAAGTCTCCCGGCAGGTAAACGACAGACTTCAGCCTGGTCAGCATGTCGAAAACCATCTGCCTGTCGCAGCCCTGCAAAACACACACACACACACACACACACACACACCCACACACACACACCCACACACACACACACACACACACACACAGGCCGATGGGTGGTCGTTTGGCGGTGCAGCGGTTCTTCGGTCGGGTCTGGTCGTTCTGAGGTTCTGACCTGAAACAGAGCCACTTTGCTGACGATGGAGTAGTTGACGTCGACGGCCATGTCCAGCCTCATCTTAGCAGGAAGTTGGATCAGGAGTTCCTGTTCATCTGAACACATGAACGCATCGTGAGGCATTCAGGAACACTGCGTTCGTTCACGCTATCCTTTCAGATGTTTCTGCTGGACGTCCATAACGCCCAGTTCAACACTCAGGGAACCAGAACCAGAACCAGCTCTGGATCCAGCTGCTTACCCAGCATGCCCTGGCTCTTCCAGGTGTAGTCGTACCAAGTCTTGATCCGGTTCTGGACTTCCCGGGGAATGCTGTAGGAGTTCATGTACTTGACGGTGCTGTCCATGCAGGCCCGGTAGTAGTTCTCTCCTGCGGTCGCTGCTCCCACCACATCCCTCATCTGAGACACAGGATCCAAAAGGTGAGTCCGTGCACCAGAACCAGAACCAGAACCTGGAACACACCAACCTGACCGATCATGATGGAGAACGCGAACACGCCCACAAAGTAGTTGATGAGCTGGAAGCAGATCTCAAAGACGGTGGTGGGGTCCGGCAGTCCTCCGATGGTGATCAGCGTCTTCACAGCAAAGTAGTAACATCGGATGTAACTATGGAAACAGAGACTTCCTGTCACTGGAGCAAGTCCCAAAACAAGCCATGATCTGATGGGGTGAAAACCCCAGACATAAGAGAAGGGTCGACCCCCAGTGGCTGCTCTGGTGCAGGAAACATGGCGGCCATCTTGGAGCGGTCGTCCCTCCTACTTGGCTAAACCAAACCAGCAGAAGAAGCCTCGGCACTGGGATGTTGTGTTCATATCGACATCGGATACGGGGGTAACGTTTCACAAGTAAGATGGACATATTACCGTTTATTTGTTGCGACTAGTATGTTAGTGAACCGTATTTATGTCCACCGGCAAAATGCCAGCTAGCATTAGCTAAATGCTTGGTGTAACACCGGGTTCAGCCCCGCTGTGAAGGCAACCGTCCCCCTTCCTGTTAGCTGCAGAGAGGTGTAGTTGCGTTCTTCCTGTCTACCAACTGATGAAACATGGGAAAAGGCAGCTAGCTGCCGGCTAACAGATTATAGGAAAGAAAATATATAGGCCTATTATGAGAATAAAGTGGTAAAAGCAGTAGAATTAATTTCTGATAATAAAGTTGAATATTTTTCTATTTTCTTCCTGACTGATGATGTCATAACGTTCTTACGCGTTGCCTTTCCCGTTGTAGACCCACTTGGTGGATCCCAGACCCTCGTAGTCGGAGCCCCAGTAGAAGAGACAGGCGTTGATGTGCAGCGAGTAGAGCAGGTAGGTGGAGGTCCGGATCACCCTGGGCAACGGTCCGGGGGTTAGAGGTCGGATGCAGTTGGATGAGGTTGGATGCGGTTGGATGAAGTTGGATGCGGTTGGATGAGGTGGGATGAGGTTGGATGCGGTCGGATGCAGTTGGATGAGGTTGGATGAGGTTGGATGAGGTCGGATGTGGTTGGATGAGGTTGGATGCAGTTGGATGAGGTTGGAATAGGTCGGATGTGGTTGGATGAGGTCGGATGCAGTTGGATGAGGTTGGAATAGGTCGGATGTGGTTGGATGAGGTTGGATGAGGTCGGATGCAGTTGGATGAGGTTGGATGAGGTCGGATGTGGTTGGATGAAGTTGGATGAGGTTGGATGCGGTGGGATGAGGTTGGATGCGGTTGGATGAAGTTGAATGCGGTTGGATGAGGTCGGATGAGGTTGGATGCGGTGGGATGAGGTTGGATGCGGTTGGATGAAGTCGGATGCAGTTGGATGAGGTTGGATGAGGTCGGATGTGGTTGGATGAAGTTGGATGAGGTTGGATGCGGTTGGATGAAGTTGGATGCGGTTGGATGAGGTCGGATGAGGTTGGATGCGGTGGGATGAGGTTGGATGCGGTTGGATGCGGTTAGATGAAGTTGGATGCGGTTGGATGTGGTTGGATGAGGTTGGATGAGGTTGGATGCGGTGGGATGAGTTGGATGAGGTTGGATGCGGGGGATGAAGTTGGATGCGGTTGGATGAGGTTGGATGCGGTTGGATGAGGTTGGATGCGGTTGGATGAAGTTGGATGAGGTTGGATGCGGTTGGATGCGGTTGGATGCGGTGGGATGAGGTTGGATGAGGTTGGATGAGGTTGGATGCGGTGGGATGCGGTTGGATGCGGTTGGATGCGGTTGGATGAGGTTGGATGCGGTTGGATGAAGTTGGATGAGGTTGGATGCGGTTGGATGAGGTCGGATGTGGTTGGATGAGGTTGGATGAGGTCGGATGCAGTTGGATGAGGTTGGATGAGGTCGGATGTGGTTGGATGCGGTGGGATGAGGTTGGATGCGGTTAGATGAAGTTGGATGCGGTTGGATGTGGTTGGATGAGGTTGGATGAGGTTGGATGCGGTGGGATGAGGTTGGATGCGGTGGGATGAAGTTGGATGCGGTTGGATGAGGTTGGATGCGGTTGGATGAGGTTGGATGAGGTTGGATGCGGTTGGATGAGGTTGGATGCGGTGGGATGAGGTTGGATGAGGTTGGATGCGGTTGGATGAGGTTGGATGCGGTCGGATGCAGTTGGAATAGGTCGGATGTGGTTGGATGAGGTTGGATGAGGTCGGATGCAGTTGGATGAGGTTGGATGAGGTCGGATGTGGTTGGATGAAGTTGGATGAGGTTGGATGCGGTGGGATGAGGTTGGATGCGGTTGGATGAAGTTGAATGCGGTTGGATGAGGTCGGATGAGGTTGGATGCGGTGGGATGAGGTTGGATGCGGTTGGATGAAGTCGGATGCAGTTGGATGAGGTTGGATGAGGTCGGATGTGGTTGGATGAAGTTGGATGAGGTTGGATGCGGTTGGATGAAGTTGGATGCGGTTGGATGAGGTCGGATGAGGTTGGATGCGGTGGGATGAGGTTGGATGCGGTTGGATGCGGTTAGATGAAGTTGGATGCGGTTGGATGTGGTTGGATGAGGTTGGATGAGGTTGGATGCGGTGGGATGAGGTTGGATGAGGTTGGATGCGGTGGGATGAAGTTGGATGCGGTTGGATGAGGTTGGATGCGGTTGGATGAGGTTGAATGCGGTTGGATGAGGTCGGATGAGGTTGGATGCGGTGGGATGAGGTTGGATGCGGTTGGATGAAGTCGGATGCAGTTGGATGAGGTTGGATGAGGTCGGATGTGGTTGGATGAAGTTGGATGAGGTTGGATGCGGTTGGATGAAGTTGGATGCGGTTGGATGAGGTCGGATGAGGTTGGATGCGGTGGGATGAGGTTGGATGCGGTTGGATGCGGTTAGATGAAGTTGGATGCGGTTGGATGTGGTTGGATGAGGTTGGATGAGGTTGGATGCGGTGGGATGAGGTTGGATGAGGTTGGATGCGGTGGGATGAAGTTGGATGCGGTTGGATGAGGTTGGATGCGGTTGGATGAGGTTGGATGCGGTTGGATGAAGTTGGATGAGGTTGGATGCGGTTGGATGCGGTTGGATGCGGTGGGATGAGGTTGGATGAGGTTGGATGAGGTTGGATGCGGTGGGATGCGGTTGGATGCGGTTGGATGAAGTTGGATGCGGTTGGATGAGGTTGGATGCGGTTGGATGAGGTTGGATGCGGTTGGATGAAGTTGGATGAGGTTGGATGCGGTTGGATGCGGTGGGATGAGGTTGGATGAGGTTGGATGAGGTTGGATGCGGTGGGATGCGGTTGGATGCGGTTGGATGCGGTTGGATGAGGTTGGATGCGGTTGGATGAAGTTGGATGAGGTTGGATGCGGTTGGATGAGGTCGGATGTGGTTGGATGAGGTTGGATGAGGTCGGATGCAGTTGGATGAGGTTGGATGAGGTCGGATGTGGTTGGATGCGGTGGGATGAGGTTGGATGCGGTTGGATGAAGTCGGATGCAGTTGGATGAGGTTGGATGAGGTCGGATGTGGTTGGATGCGGTGGGATGCGGTTGGATGTGGTTGGATGCGGTGGGATGAGGTTGGATGCGGTTGGATGAAGTCGGATGCAGTTGGATGCGGTTGGATGAAGTCGGATGCAGTTGGATGCGGTGGGATGCGGTTGGATGCGGTTGGATGCGGTTGGATGAGGTTGGATGCGGTTGGATGAAGTTGGATGAGGTTGGATGCGGTTGGATGAGGTCGGATGTGGTTGGATGAGGTTGGATGAGGTCGGATGCAGTTGGATGAGGTTGGATGCGGTTGGATGAGGTCGGATGTGGTTGGATGAGGTTGGATGCGGTTGGATGAAGTTGAATGCGGTTGGATGAGGTCGGATGAGGTTGGATGCGGTGGGATGAGGTTGGATGCGGTTGGATGAGGTCGGATGCAGTTGGATGAGGTCGGATGTGGTTGGATGAAGTTGGATGAGGTTGGATGCGGTGGGATGAAGTTGGATGCGGTTGGATGAGGTCGGATGAGGTTGGATGCGGTGGGATGAGGTTGGATGCGGTTGGATGCGGTTAGATGAAGTTGGATGCGGTTGGATGTGGTTGGATGAGGTTGGATGAGGTTGGATGCGGTGGGATGAGGTTGGATGAGGTTGGATGCGGTGGGATGAAGTTGGATGCGGTTGGATGAGGTTGGATGCGGTTGGATGAGGTTGGATGCGGTTGGATGAAGTTGGATGAGGTTGGATGCGGTTGGATGCGGTGGGATGAGGTTGGATGAGGTTGGATGAGGTTGGATGCGGTGGGATGCGGTTGGATGCGGTTGGATGAAGTTGGATGCGGTTGGATGAGGTTGGATGCGGTTGGATGAGGTTGGATGCGGTTGGATGAAGTTGGATGAGGTTGGATGCGGTTGGATGCGGTTGGATGCGGTGGGATGAGGTTGGATGAGGTTGGATGAGGTTGGATGCGGTGGGATGCGGTTGGATGCGGTTGGATGCGGTTGGATGAGGTTGGATGCGGTTGGATGAAGTTGGATGAGGTTGGATGCGGTTGGATGAGGTCGGATGTGGTTGGATGAGGTTGGATGAGGTCGGATGCAGTTGGATGAGGTTGGATGAGGTCGGATGTGGTTGGATGCGGTGGGATGAGGTTGGATGAGGTTGGATGAGGTTGGATGCGGTTGGATGAGGTTGGATGAGGTTGGATGCGGTTGGATGCGGTTGGATGAGGTTGGATGAGGTTGGATGCGGTTGGATGCGGTGGGATGAGGTTGGATGAGGTTGGATGCGGTGGGATGAAGTTGGATGCGGTTGGATGAGGTTGGATGCGGTTGGATGAGGTTGGATGCGGTTGGATGAAGTTGGATGAGGTGGATGCGGTTGGATGCGGTTGGATGCGGTGGGATGAGGTGGATGAGGTTGGATGAGGTTGGATGCGGTGGGATGCGGTTGGATGCGGTGGGATGAAGTTGGATGCGGTTGGATGAGGTTGGATGCGGTTGGATGAGGTTGGATGCGGTTGGATGAAGTTGGATGAGGTTGGATGCGGTTGGATGCGGTTGGATGCGGTGGGATGAGGTTGGATGAGGTTGGATGAGGTTGGATGCGGTGGGATGCGGTTGGATGCGGTTGGATGCGGTTGGATGAGGTTGGATGCGGTTGGATGAAGTTGGATGAGGTTGGATGCGGTTGGATGAGGTCGGATGTGGTTGGATGAGGTCGGATGCAGTTGGATGAGGTTGGATGAGGTCGGATGTGGTTGGATGCGGTGGGATGAGGTTGGATGAGGTTGGATGAGGTTGGATGCGGTTGGATGAGGTTGGATGAGGTTGGATGCGGTTGGATGAGGTTGGATGAGGTTGGATGCGGTTGGATGAGGTTGGATGAGGTTGGATGCGGTTGGATGAGGTTGGATGCGGTTGGATGAAGTTGGATGAGGTTGGATGCGGTTGGATGAGGTTGGATGAGGTTGGATGCGGTTGGATGCGGTGGGATGAGGTTGGATGAGGTTGGATGTGGTTGGATGCGGTTGGATGAGGTTGGATGCGGTGGGATGAGGTTGGATGCGGTTGGATGAGGTTGGATGCGGTTGGATGAAGTTGGATGAGGTTGGATGCGGTTGGATGAGGTTGGATGAGGTTGGATGCGGTTGGATGAGGTTGGATGAGGTTGGATGCGGTTGGATGAGGTTGGATGAGGTTGGATGCGGTTGGATGAGGTTGGATGAGGTTGGATGCGGTTGGATGAGGTTGGATGCGGTGGGATGAGGTTGGATGCGGTTGGATGCGGTTGGATGAGGTTGGATGCGGTTGGATGAAGTTGGATGAGGTTGGATGCGGTTGGATGAGGTTGGATGCGGTTGGATGAGGTTGGATGAGGTTGGATGCGGTTGGATGCGGTTGGATGAGGTTGGATGCGGTGGGATGAGGTTGGATGAGGTTGGATGCGGTTGGATGCGGTTGGATGAGGTTGGATGCGGTGGGATGAGGTTGGATGAGGTTGGATGAGGTTGGATGCGGTTGGATGAAGTTGGATGAGGTTGGATGCGGTTGGATGAGGTTGGATGAGGTTGGATGCGGTTGGATGCGGTGGGATGAGGTTGGATGAGGTTGGATGCGGTTGGATGAGGTTGGATGCGGTTGGATGAAGTTGGATGAGGTTGGATGCGGTTGGATGAGGTTGGATGAGGTTGGATGAGGTTGGATGCGGTTGGATGCGGTTGGATGAGGTTGGATGTGGTTGGATGAGGTTGGATGCGGTTGGATGAGGTTGGATGCGGTTGGATGAAGTTGGATGAGGTTGGATGCGGTTGGATGAGGTTGGATGAGGTTGGATGCGGTTGGATGCGGTTGGATGAGGTTGGATGAGGTTGGATGCAGTACCCACCGGTAGATGTAAGCCTTCTTCATCACAGCCTCCATCCGGTCATTGAACTCGAAGAACACCATGTACTGGGAGAGAACAACCAATCAGCTGCTTCCGCTGGACAGGTGAGGAAGAGGAGGGTCAGGAGGAAGAGGCCTGACCTTCAGCAGGCGCGGGAAGCGCAGCAAGGAGTTCACTCCAGTGAAGAAGTAAAGTATCTCCATGGGAAACAGGCTGATCACGTCCATCTGGGAACAAACGGAACCGGGTCAGAACCAGAAACCTTCCAGAGTCTGGATCTTTCGCTGCTCTAGCAGAACGTTCTCACCTTGAACCGTTCGGTGGTCATGTAATGCTCCCTCATGTCCTTCTTGTCACACTGTCAGGTAGAACCAGTGAAACCAGTTAGAGCCGTTCCCGCCAGTCGGATGCAGACGGTCTCCTGTGTTACGCACCACGATGTCTCCGCCGCGGACGAACTGCAGCCGCGGCTGGAAGACCAGGATGTCTGCGATGTAGATGAAGTCGCAGGTGTAGTCGGCCAGCAGCCACAGGTGGATGTTGTCGGGCGTCTGGTAGGGGAACGCCCAGCGCACCGGGATCAGCCACACGTTCCAGTTCCAGGCCGCCACCACGAAGAACAGCCAGATCACATAGATGATGTCTGAAGGACGGGGAGAGAAGAATTATGGGAAATCGTCGGGAGAATCTGGTCGGTTCTGGGAGGAGAGCTCACCAGTGAACGGGTCGATGCTGGACGGGAAACGGTACTCCAGGATGGAGCGCAGCCAGTCGGGCATCGGGGGAAGTTTGGGGAGCTGGACCGGATGTCCCAGGAGTTCAAACTGGAACAGCCCCGCCTCCTGCGGTGGGTCCGGTTCCTCCTTCTTCTCCTCTCCAGGCGGAGGCGGCGGAGGAGCCGGTGGTGCTTTGGTAGGAGCTGCAGGGATCAGAAGAGACGGTCAGGGGTCCGGTCCGCTTTCACTAGGAGATCCAACTGAAAATCCCTGAGGGATCAGATTGGATCCAGGAAACCAACTGGATCCTGTTCTCTTTGGGTAAGCCGGTTGGATCCAGCGGTACGCTCAGTGGATCCAGGTTTTCCCGGGTCAGGAGCCCTGGATCGGGGCGACCTACAGGCAGTGGGGCTCTCCTCCTCGGACTCGTCGGGATCCACCAGGCGGTCTTTGTGTCGCTCCGTCCGGCCCTTGAAGAGCCCGACCAGCTGGTTGAGGCGCTCCTGGACCGTGACGCTGGCCACGCTGGCGGCGGACTGCGGCCGCATCCTGCGGGGAGAACGGACACGCTGAGGACGGCGCTGATGGAGGAGGGTCATGCCGCGTCTGGGTCGGGGTCTCACTCGTCGTCTCCCTGACTGGACCGGGCCTTCAGCAGCTCCTCGTCCTCCTCGCCTGCCGTCGGGTCGGCTCTGCGGCAGCAGCACATCAGAACCCAAATGATTTCTGGATCCAGAGTTTGAACAAACAGACTGATCTGGACTCTCCCCAGCAGCTTTCCGGGTCAAACAGAACCAAAGCTTGTTTGTACCGCTATCATTTATTAAAGATACAGAACAAAAATGTTTCCAAAGCTCATCATCATCAATATCTGCAAATATTATGGCGATGTCTTTGGAGACACGGTTCGCTCGCTCTTCCTCTCAGGATGTTTGTTAGATCGGTTCTGACCCGCTGACCCGTCTCTTCTTCCACTGACTAAAACTAAAATATTCCTGCACATTTTCAGCTTTTTGTTTTAGATTCACATTTTCCCGCCTCTCTCTTTTATGAAACCCATAAATGTTACCATCATTCCTTCCTTGTCTTTTCCATAATTTAATGTTTTAAAGCTCCTCCTGCCGGGTGTAGAGCTGAACGGCGCCCCCTGCAGGCCTGCTGCTGTTACCTGAGCTGAGGCAACATCAGTCCGCTGGTCTCCGGTTCTGGGGTTGTGATTATCTGTGGGATGTTCAGGGTGAGTCCGTGCAGCTCGTCCGGATCTGCAGCCTGCAGCATCAGCGCCGGAGCGTCGGCGTTCCTGCAGCTTCCTGAGGATCAGAGCAGAAGACACGGAGCCGGCATGAAGACTGGAGCTGAGCATCCAAAATAATCACTGAACACTTTTTAACCTCTGACTGGACTTTCAGCCTGAGAGTGAAATAAATAACTGTTGTCAGGCTTCTGAAGAGAGAAAATAGAAACGCTCCTGTTAGCCTCCATTCTCTCGCTAACATCTGAAATCTGGAAACTCGTCTCCGGCTGAACAGAACTAAAGGATGACAATCACTCCAGATTTACTCACATCTCAAGATTTATTCCAACAAGATGAAGTTTGGGAAAACTGTTACACAGTTAAAAGGAAAACTCTAAAGAAATGATGCCTGATCTGACAGAAACCAAAGGAATACAAAATCACAATTTAATAAACCCCAGATAGTTTGAAAATAACAGAAAATGGTTTCATCAGGATTTCTCCTGTGTTTCCAGACAAATAATGACATTTTATTGCGTTTATTAAATATTTACTGTTGGCAACAGCTATTAATCGATAAATATCAGGTTTTAGTTTAAGGTTATATGGCTATAGATGTTGATTTCATGACTTTTGCCAAAAGTCAAAATCTGAAGGTCTGGAAAATCCAGCTTCCGCCTTGTGATTAATAGAAACGGGTTCCACATAGCTCCTCCCCCATACCACATAGCTCCTCCCCATACCACATAGCTCCTCCCCCATAACACATATCTCCTCCCCCAGACCACATAGCTCCTCCCCCATACCACATAGCTCCTCCCCCATACCACATAGCTCCTCCCCCATACCACATAGCTCCTCCCCCATACCACATAGCTCCTCCCCCATAACACATAGCTCCTCCCCCATACCACATAGCTCCTCCCCCATACCGTATAGCTCCTCCCCCATACCGTATAGCTCCTCCCCCATACCACATAGCTCCTCCCCATACCACATAGCTCCTCCCCCATACCACATAGCTCCTCCCCATACCAATAGCTCCTCCCCCAACCACATAGCTCCTCCCCCAGACCACATAGCTCCTCCCCCAGACCACATAGCTCCTCCCCCATACCACTATAGCTCCTCCCCCATACACATATAGCTCCTCCCCAGACCACATATCTCCTCCCCCAGACCACATAGACCTCCCCCATACCATATAGCTCCTCCCCCAGACCACATAGATCCTCCCCCATACCATATAGCTCCTCCCCCAGACCACATAGCTCCTCCCTCATACCATATAGCTCCTCCCCCAGACCACATAGCTCCTCCCCATACCATATAGCTCCTCCCCCAGACCACATAGCTCCTCCCCCAGACCACATAGCTCCTCCCCCAGACCACATAGCTCCTCCCCATACCATATAGCTCCGCCCCCAGACCATATAGCTCCTCCCCCAGACCACATAGTTCCTCCCCCATACCACATAGCTCCTCCCCCATACCATATAGCTCCTCCCCCATACCATATAGCCCCTCCCCCCGACCATATAGTTCCTCTCCCAGACCACATAGCTCCTCCCCCCGACCACATAGCCCCTCCCCCAGACCATATAGCTCCTCCCCCATACCATATAGCCCCTCCCCCCGACCATATGGCTCCTCCTCCATAATGTCTTTCACTTGTGAATTAAATTAGCTATCTGGCTTTTTAAGTTAGAGTCCAGGATTTCTAAGAAAACCATTTAATTATCTAGTTTCACATTTTTAACCACTGATTACTTTCTATGCAGTTGATGCTGACGTTGCTTGAAATTTCCCTACACTTTCAATTGGACATATTAATATATTAAGTTTTTATATTTATAAATGGGATTAGATCTAATTTATGAACAGTTATTTCTAATTAATAAAGACCACATCAGTAACTAAGTCATTGCCCATTAGAACATGTTTCAGAGTGTGGGTAATATTCACAGACTCCTGATATTTGTTAAAATAAAAACAATGTGGTTTGTATTTGCAGTGAGGTTTCCTGCTGTTAATGTAGAAACGTTTGATGAGGAAACTGTTTGGGATTTTTTGAGTCAAATACTGTAGAGCTAAACTTTTTAAACTGTTTCTCGGATCCACAGAAAACGATTTATAAAAACTTAAGCTAAGATCTTCTGTTGATTCCTGCTAACTGAATTCTGTTTCTGTCCAGAATTGCTAACAAAAATATAACATAACTTTGTGCTCTTAACCATTTTATCACGCGCTATGCAGATGACACTGATGTTAGTTCAAAACTCCCTGTAATCTGACTTCAGCCCCAAAGCAAGTTTTTAAAACAAGGAATCCCGACCCGCTGATTCAGAGGATGCAGCAGGATGTTTTGAGACATCAAGGTGCCTGCCGTGTTTTCCAGGAAGCTCCAGGATATTTCAAACCTCAGGTGGTTGAATTCCAGGAGCGTTGCTTCAGACGGCTGATCCAGATCCATCTCCTGTTGGAAGTGATTTTAGCATCATGAAGATTAGCTGCTATGTTCTGGTAAATCAATCCATGAACTGACAGCTGCAGAGGGCTCTGAGGAGTTCAGGGGATATCAGTTGATGCATTTAAATCCGTTCAGATTTGGAGAAAAGATCAAAAGATATTTGCTTGAAGAAGCCACTTGGAGCTCAACTTTGGATGTTCCTGAAGCGAACGTCAGCATGACAGAACCTAAACTATGCTTCCCTAAAGAAATTCTGCTCTTCACCCTCAAGTCCAAATCTATTAAACCTCCTCACAGTTTTTCTGTCACCTTTTATTTGTTTCAGGATTTGAGTTTGTCTTTCTGTCTACATCAATTTAAACCTGGATTTTCAGTTTTAGAACCGAAGCACGGCAGAAGAATCCTGCTGGCTGAAGATGAGCTGATAAACTCACATCCAGCCTCATGATGAAGGAAGTTTCAAACCTCCTGGGGTCTAAAAGCAGCAGCAGGGGGCGCCAGATTGAGCAGCATTTAGATTCTTGATGGTTCATCCTGAAACAGCTGATCTGATTTACTGAGGTTTAACACAACAGGAAATAACTTTGTATTTTATTCATAAACATCGAGACATGAAACAGAAACGCAGCAGACGTGACGCGTTTCTCTTCATAACAGCATCACAGTCAGCCTGAACCCACGGGACCCAAACTGTGTCCCAAAGAAACCAAAACACTTTTATTGGTTAAACAGAAAAAGGAGCAGAAACTCTGAGGTGACAATCAGCCGGCCAGGTAACAGTCAGAGACCTGAAGCAGCTCTACAGGCTCCGCCCACCGGCAGGAGGCTCCGCCTTCTTCTGGGAGACGCAGCAGCAGAATGCTAACCGTTGCATCTCCATGCAAAGACGCTCTGAGGTTTTCTGAACTGAGTTCAAATTTAGAAAAATCTGGATTTGTGGTTGAACATTTCTGACTGAACTCAGGTCATCCTTGGTGTTTCAGCTCCTTTTCTGTCTGCTTCATTGCAGGGGGAAAGCATGCGGTGACTGTGGGAATAAAAGACCGAGTTGTTTTTGTACGGTGGCCCATGAGCAGCAGATGGTAGCAGAGCTGGAAAAGCTGCTCTGTCTTTGTTTCCTATTAAGTATAGTCAGGTTTGCTTTGTTTCCATAGCAACATATCTGAGACACCTGCCTATGTTTTCAGCAATCAACTTTAATAACTTAATGAAGAAATTATTGTTTAATTTATAACATTCAGTTCCTGCAGGATTCTGTTATCGTCTTTGTGATTTTTTGCAATAAAATAAAGAATAAAGGAGCGAAGAATAATTTTTTGTGATATTTTTAATGTGATAAAATGTTTACATGGAGAACAGAGATGCTACTTTTTACTCGCCGCATCGATCAAGAGTGATACTGACATCAAGTCAGGCCGAGGCAGCAGAAGTAAGAAATACTGCCACCTGCAGGTGGGACCTGGCTTCACTTTTTGTGGAAAATTTGCAATAAACTCAGTTCTGCGTTTGTGGGAAAAAGGTGGGGGTCTGTTGATCGAGAGCGAATGTCAGTGAAGCTGAGGGAAGTGAACTGGGTCGACGTTTGGTCGGATTCTGTAGCCTGAAGATCCGGTTTAAGTGTTGCTCTTTCTAACGTTGCTCTTTGCTGACATGTTGCCAAGCTGGTTCTTCTGTTCAAATGAAAATCTGAACCAGAACTCTGCAGCAGATTATCGGGTCCAGTAGTTTCCAGCTGCTTCTAGCTTTATTTTGTTATTTTAGACAATAATTAATATTTGCGGCTTTGGGTTGAAATTTTTAACATAGATTTTAAATTATTTGTGTGTTTGATGCCAATGAAGCGACAAATGATTCGGTTCTATCAGTTTAATCTCAGAGGGCCACAGGAAGCAGGAAAGAGAACACTTCCTGTTCAGTCTGTCCACCTGTTAAATGGCCACCAGAGGGAGCTGCATGCCGCAGAGGAGGAGAAGCTTTATTTGGCACTTTGCAGGCTGGAGCTACAGACGGAGGGTCTATCAGGTGTCTGGGGGGCGCCGCAGCAGGACAGAGAGGTTAAGGCTGCTCAGGAAGCCGGGGAGAGCGAAGCGGCTGGCCACGCTGCTGCAGTGCTGCCGTGCCTGCTTCTGGAGCTGCAACAGCTGCTGGGCCAGCTCTGGGTGGGGACTCGGCATAGACAGCGCGGGGGGCATCAGGTCGTGCTTCTGCAGCAGTGTCCTGCAGCGCTCCATGCACTCTGCAGCGAGCGGGAACCGAAGCAGGAAGCTCTTTATGGGAAAACAGACGCTGGGAGCTGCATGGAGAAACATCAGTGAGAAAACTTACAGCTGCAACTGAGCGACATTTAACGTCCTGAGAGGAAACCACCGACAGCGCTAGCACAGACTGAGCTAGCACGGATTGAGCTAACAGACTGAGCTAGCACGGATTGAGCTAACAGACTGAGCTAGCACGGATTGAGCTAACACAGACTGAGCTAACAGACTGAGCTAGGACAGACTGAGCTAGCACGGATTGAGCTAACACAGACTGAGCTAACAGACTGAGCTAGGACAGACTGAGCTAGCACGGATTGAGCTAACACAGACTGAGCTAACAGACTGAGCTAGGGACAGACTGAGCTAGCACGGATTGAGCTAACACAGACTGAGCTAGCACGGATTGAGCTAACACAGACTGAGCTAACAGACTGAGCTAGGACAGACTGAGCTAACGCGGATTGAGCTAACACAGACTGAGCTAACAGACTGAGATAGCTCAGACTGAGCTAACACAGACTGAGCTAACACAGACTGAGCTAACACAAACTGAGCTAGCACAGACTGAGCTAGCATGGAGAGAACCAGCATGTCCAAAGCTAATGAGCTAGCCTGAATAGATCATTGGTGTTTAAGTCAAATTTTCCTGTCTCTCACCTCCAGATCCTCCTGCCTCTTCTTCTTCTTCTTCTTCTTCTTCTGCTGCTGCTGCTTCGCTCTGAGCAGAGAAAAAACACGAACACATGAAGCTGCTCAGATGATCGAGTCAAATAATCCTAGTTTCACTGGGAAGGGTTGTGGAGTCTGAGCTACTTTGTGAAAATATGAAATGCTTCTCACACGCCGCATTGCAGCTCAACGAATGTAGAAATGTTACCTGAATAAACATATCTGTGTTTCTTAAAAGTCAAGAGTTTTATGTTTTCTTTTGTCTCTTACAGTCCACCATTTGGTTTGGTACGTTTAGAAAATTACTGACGAATCAGTGAACTGATTGTTTTTTGTTTTCATTCAGGGAATCTGATCGGATGTGAACAATCTGATTGGCTCGTTAGGACAAACCGTTCACCAGGTCACAGGTCAGATATGTGACCCTGATGTTCGTGGAAAGTCACCTGCTCTGCATGGTGGGTCGGGGCCTCTTCAAGGTGCGGTTCTGGTTGTTGGGTTATGGGACTCTCCAGATCTCTCCTCTCTGACGCCGGCTCCACATCGGTGGACGAAGGAGTCACCTGGTCTGCTGGCTCAGGTGCAGTGGGCGGGGCCAGAGCCTCCACCTGCTTCTCTTCAGCTGCAGCTTCAGGATTGTCTTCAGCTGGGCAGATGTCCAGCAGACACCTGAGAAGAGACGAGTGAATGAAAAGAGACGGACGAGAGGCCCAGTGAGGCTGAGACCAAACTGGAACATTTAACATCTCCAGCTGCTGCGGTTCTGACCCAAACCAAACTGTTCCCCTCCTGGCCTGTGGGGGCGCTGCACTAACAACCACTGAAGTAAATGACACAAAAACCCCTGAAGACACTGAGAGGAACTTCCTTCTTCACCTGATGGAAACAAGATGGAGGATTTCTCTTTAAGCTAAAGACCAGGAGCCATTTCTGCTGCTAGCGCTAGGCTAGCACATTAGCATTGGTTGGATTTACCCAGAATGCCCTGCGCTGTAGTCAACTTCCTGCTTTGGGAGCAACTCTGACTGAGGGTTGGAGGTCCAGAGGTCAAAGGTCAATTAACATTCACATCAACTGGACTGGACTTCATAGGCAAACGGACTGGAGTTGGACTAAAGTGGACTGACTCCTCCCAACACAAAACGTTTTGACCATCTAGTTGACATCTGGTTCATGACCGGCCTTCCACACTTTCTGCTCTGCTTATGGGGCAGGAACCACCATAGCGCCACCAGCAGGCCTGGTCTAGTCATTGCACCCTAGGAATGACTTGAAGGGCTTCTGTGTTCATGAGGGTCAGAATGACGACTGGAACAATTTTCAACTAAATACGTCAAAGCAACATCAGGTCAAGTTAAAAGACCGACCCACCTCTTCAGCTCAGTCCTGATTGGCAGAGAGAAAGTAAGACAGCAGAGTTAGAGCTGGGAGAAGACCTTCAAAATACTAAAAACTATCCAACTATCCACTGATCCAACCAAACATCCATCCAACCAACATCCAACCAGCTGCAGTGCTAGGTGAGTATGAAGGTGATGCGTTATTCAACTAAGCGTTTCTTTCTATGCTTTGGAACAAGCCAGGTGTGCAGTGGAGTGACTGGTGTTTAAGCTCCGCCCACAAAACGTGCTAGCTGAAGCTAGCTGAAGCTAGCTGAAGCTAGCTGAAGCTAGCTGAAGCTAGCTGAAGCTAGCTGAAGCTAGCTGAAGCTAGCTGAAGCTAGCTGAAGCTAGCTGAAGCTAGCTGAAGCTAGCTGAAGCTAGCTGAAGCTAGCTGAAGCTGTTCCAACATGGCTGAACTTACTGCTCTGTCTGTCTGCTTTTATTCTCTGTGCTGTCCTCACTGTCATCCTGCAGGTTCTGCAGCCTGAATGGGCAGAGGAGCAGAGAGCTGCTGGGAAACCCAACATCTGGAACAGCTGGAGCCTCCAGGAGGGCCGGAGGGATCAGAAACAAACTCAGCTCAGCAGAATCGTTCTGGAGGCGCCCAGCAGACCCAAACTGAATACAAACTAATGTTCTGGTTGGAAAACGGATCGGGTTTCTGTTGGTACACAGTCAAGACCTCCCATCAAGCCCGGTCCTGTTGGGGGTTAAAGGTCGCAGTGTGTCCCACCTCCACCCTTATGCCAAGTCCGCATTTTAACGGACTCTGGCGAAGAGCATTACCCACAATTCATTGCTGCATGTGACGTTTGGCGGTAGAAGGCGGATTTATGGAAATGTCCTGTTGTTTTTCCCGTCTTTATAGAAAATATCGTGACAAGGCAAATTAGTAATAAAAAGTCTGATTTGATAAACTGAGCAGAAAAAAGACGAAATAAAAAGAATAATCAGAAACTGACTGAGAAAAATAAAACAAAATGTCACAAATCCAAGACAAATTTCAACAATTTTAACATGTTTGTATAAAGTTTGGGCTTTTGTGATTTTATTTAAGCACTTTCTAAAATAAAATGGTTTCACTTTAAAATAGAGGTAATTTTTAGAAAGCAGTATTTGAGAATAAATCTTAGCCAGAGGATTAAATATATCATAATTTATCTCTTCATCTCCTGTTAGAAGACCTCTTAAAACCTGAAGATGGAAAAGATTTACTGTGTAATATTCACTTTTGAAAATCTTTCTAAAAACTTTAAAAATTTATTGTCTCAAAATCTGAGTCACAAAACGCAGAAACTGATATTTATTTTGAATTTCTTTTTACAGAAAGTCGTTATAGAAAACTTTATAAACTTTATATATGATTATGAAATTAATATGTTAAGTTTGTTGTGGGAGTGGAATAAAAAGCTGCTTGGTTTTATTATAATCTGTAAATAAATGTTTTCTTCTCAGACTGGAGGAGGAAACTGATGGATTTATTCTCACATTAAAGTCACAACATTCATAGTTTCTTTTAAAAAGAACATTTTAGTTTCATTTTTAATTGATTTTTTTTAGATATGCTGCATGTTTGTCCTGAACTCTCTTATTATCTCCACTTTGATTACTGGTTCAGCAGACAGAACCGGGTTGGACCTGCTGAGCCTCAAACTGATCCAACCAGAATTAAAGCTCCAGAACCACTCAGAACCTGTCCAGAACCGCCCAGAACCGCCCAGAACCTGTCCAGAACCGCTCAGAACCTGTCCAGAACCGCCAGAACCTGTCCAGAACCGCCCAGAACCTGTCCAGAACCTGTCCAGAGCCGCCCAGAACCTGTCCAGAACCGCTCAGAACCTGTCCAGAACCGCCCAGAGCGGGTCAGCGGTGACTCACTCCGGTTCGTCCTCGTTCTCCTCCTCCAGGATGTTGGGCAGCCTGCAGACACACAGAGACTCGGGTCAGAGACTCGGGTCAGAACCGGGTTCTGCCTCTGGCCCGGTTTTGGTTCCTCGGCGCCGGACTCACTGGTCGTTGGACTCCGGCAGCGTTTCTATGACGATCTTGGCCGAACGCTCCACCTCCAGCTGCCGGACCGCCTCCGCCGCCGCCTGCCGGGCCATCTCCTCGGCAACGCGGGCCGCCTCCAGCCGCTGCAGCCTGACAGGAGAACCGGTCAGAACCAACCGGGACCGGACCAGTTCGTGGGCCGGTTCTGAACCCGGGTCCCCATGGAGACGCAGTGAGGAAGATGAGGAAGAGGAGCAGCTGACCTTTCCTCCAGGTGAGCGCCGTCGCCTGCTTCCTTCTTCACGCCGTCCATCGGAGTCGGCGGCTCCGGAACGTCCGCCTGCAACCGGCAACCGGCAACAGATTGATTGATCAGACGCGTGACTGATCCGCTCCAGACGCCATCACGGTTTCCCTCTTTTACATTATCGCTGTCAAATCGTTGAGATGGAAAAATGTGGAAAAATTTCCTGTTTGCAAAAAGCGAAGAAGTTTCAGACTTTTCTAAACGGATTCAGCGGAGGTGGATCGGCTCGGTGCCGACCAGAACATCCGGTTTCTCCTCTGGTCGGATCAGATCACCTCCTGCTTGAAACACCAGGCTGGATGGAAACGTGAGTCACAGGCTGAGTTTCCTTTACTGCTAATGTTGGAATCACTGTGTTGAAATTTCTGTTTCTGTGAAGTGAATTAATTTTCATAATTTGTGAAAACGTGTGATTAATGGAAACCAGTGAGACGGGAAACCGACCAACTGGTTCCAGTTCAGCTGCAGAAACTCACCTCCTTCACAGTCTGCTGCGCCTCCTCCTGCTCCTCCTGCTCCTCCAGATCCTCCAGATCCTCCAGCACCAACTCACTCGTCTTCTGAGCGCCGCTGACTGACAGGCAGGAAGAATCTGTCACTCTGGATCCCTCTGGATCAACTGGATCCCTCCCCCCTGAGGATCTGCTGTCGTCTGGATGACGGCGCGGTCTGGCTGCGATCCAGAACTTTTCTGGAAGTGCTAAAGTCGGTCAGGAAGCGTTTGACCGGATCGTCACCAGATCCTCTGATCGGTTGATCCCTTCAGATCGTCTTCAATGATCTGAAGAGGATCTGGGCTTCATGGAGGATCTGACCGTTTGGGTTTGAACTGAACTCGTTTCAGATGATCTTAAAGGAAGATTCAGAATTGATTTTTTGGGTTTCTGGTCTGGAGGAGTTTCCCATCTGAACTGATTGATCGATTGATTAAATTGATCGATTGGTTTGATAATTATTTGACTAATTGACTGAAAAACTGACCCAGTCTCTGTATTCCAGATAAAACCAAGATGTTTCTAAAATGTCTGAAGTTACAGATTGATTGATTATCTGATTGATCGGTTGGTTTATTGGTCGGTTAACGAACTGACTGATCTCTGTGTTGGACCAAAAACACTCGAAGCATTCTAGTTTTTTCCAGATCAAATCTTTATTTCCTGCATCGCTCGCGGTGAATTTGCTGCTGAAGTGGAGAACTGTACATCCAGAGCTCCCAGTATGAAATGGCCCCAAACTGGACTGAAACCAGTTCCTCTGCGGAGCCCCTGCTGCCAATCCCAACCGATCCTCCTGAGGAACATTGGGCTGAACCTCCTATAAAGTCACAGTCCTGGTTCTGAACACAGAGTCCTTCTCTTCAGGCAGGTGAAGCTAAAGCTCGTTAAGCTCGTTAAGCTCTGAAGCAGCGAAAGCTTCCTGTGAGCTACAGGACCGACGGCGTCAGTCCGCCAGAAGTGTGCTGCTGTCAGTGAGAGCGACTCTGTCCTGCTGCTGCTCCTTTTATTTTAGGGGCTCAGGCGACTTCCCCCCTGAAACAGAAGGAGAAGAGCAGCGCCGTTAGAGTTCGCCTCACCTCTGACAGGACACCAACCAACCGACCAACCAGTCTGTTCATGACTTTTAACGACTGACAGACAGACACCTGTTCAGGTGTTCATATCAGTCCATGTGCAGGTGAGCTCCTGCATCGGCACGGAGCGCAACACCTGACGGTTTCCCTGGAAACACAGGAGTAAATCTGAGGACGGCAGGAGGTTCAGATCGCTGCGATCCAGGATGGATCTCATTTAAACCAGACAAAGTCCAACAGAAAGCAGCTCAGAGACGTGACTCTGCGCTTTCCTGCCTGCAGGCAGAACTCAGGGTTAACTTAACCCGTTTCAGCCGCTGGTTTCAGGAAACCGGACCGGACCGAACATGATCAGAACTAAATGTCCAAACGGTGAGCAGAGGGGTCAGGGAGGTAAAGGATGTACTTACTGTTCTGCATGTCATCACTTCCTGTTTCCTGCATGAAGGAGACAATTCAGAGCCTCAGTGAAGGTCAGCTGACCCCGGTTGGATGTATGGTGAGTTTAAAGAGACGGCGCGCTCACCGGCCTGGGGACGGGCTGCGGCAGCATGCGGCCGATTCCGCTGACGATCCAACCCACCATGCTGCAAGGCAAAAGTTCAAAGGTCAGCAGGACGCAGGGGGTCGGCTCGGTGCACCGGCCTCACAGTCTGAGGTCTGACTTGGACAGCATCATCCAACCAACCATCCAACCAGCCAACCATCCAACCAGCCAACCAACCAACCATCCAACCAACCAACCAGCCAACCATCCAACCAACCAACCAACCATCCAACCAACCAACCATCCAACCAACCAACCAGCCAACCATCCAACCAACCATCCAACCAACCAACCAGCCAACCATCCAACCAACCATCCAACCATCCAACCAGCCAACCATCCAACCAACCATCCAACCATCCAACCAACCAACAAACCATCCAACCAACCAACCAACCAACCAACCAACCAACCAACCATCCATCCAACCAACAAACCATCCAACCAACAAACCATCCAACCAACCAACCAACCAACCATCCATCCAACAAACCATCCAACCAACCAACCAACCAACCAACCATCCATCCAACCAACAAACCATCCAACCAACCAACCAACCAACCAACCATCCATCCAACCAACCAACCATCCATCCAACCAACCAACCAACCAACCAACCAACCATCCATCCAACCAACCAACCATCCAACCAACCAACCAACCAACCATCCAACCAACCAACAAACCATCCAACCAACCAACCAACCAACCAACCAACCAACCATCCATCCAACCAACAAACCATCCAACCAACAAACCATCCAACCAACCAACCAACCAACCAACCATCCATCCAACAAACCATCCAACCAACCAACCATCCATCCAACCAACAAACCATCCAACCAACAAACCATCCAACCAACCAACCAACCAACCATCCATCCAACAAACCATCCAACCAACCAACCAACCAACCAACCATCCATCCATCCAACCAACCATCCATCCAACCAACCATCCAACCAACCAACCAACCAACCAACCAACCAACCAACCAACCAACCAACCAACCAACCAACCAACCAACCAACCAACCAACCAACCAACCATCCATCCAACCAACCAACCAACCAACCATCCATCCAACCAACAAACCATCCAACCAACCAACCAACCAACCAACCAACCAACCAACCATCCATCCAACCAACCAACCATCCAACCAACAAACCATCCATCCAACCAATTTCTCCCCAAACATCTTTAGGTTTAAACAACACATCTGAAAATATTTCCACCTACTTTGGCTGCTGCTCTGCTTCCTTTGCAGGTCTGAAGAAATGAAAGAAAAGCAGAAGGTTTGAAATGAAATCCTTCCTGTTACTTTATGTCTTTACATAAAGTAAATGTCTTGGAAACATCTACCGTCATTCTGCTTGTCGTCATCAGCAGCTCCTTCAGTTTTTCACACAAAATCATCAGATCGCCACATTTTTTCATGTCCATGCACAATTAAACGTTTATTGCAAATTGTCCACAAATAAAATCAATAAAAAAGTTTAACTTAAGTGATGCTGACTCCTACCTGCAGGTGGCAGCGTTTCTTCTGCCACTCTGCTGCCTCAGCCTGACTTTATGTCAAGTTATCATCAGTGATCGACGTGGTGAGTAAAGAAAATTGAGTTATTTAAGAACGAAAATGTTTGTGTTTCATCTCTTATTGTTTTTAACCTTTTTTCTTGGATATGTAGATTTTTGGCGGTTTAATGAGAAATAAATCTAGTAAAATAACTTGGAAATACCTCAAAAGTAGCACCAGAAAATCAGGGATTTTAATTGCAAAAAATTTCAAAGACAATCATGAGATCCTAGAATATGAGTTATTCTGCTGAAAATTCAAATCAAACATCCAGATGTAAAGCCGACTAACGGGAGGGAAAACAAACTTTGAGAGGAAAAAAATCAGTTTCTGATGGTTGAATCCAACACGACTCACTCTGTCTCCGAAGTGGGTCTGGTGGCCGGAGGAGGAACTGCAGGGGGCGCTGCGGCGTCCCAAAGGAAGCACAAATATTTCAGTACCGTTCCTCTTCCTGTGAGCTTCAGCCATCATCACAACCAGGACTAACCTTTGGTCGGCGCTTCTGACTTGGTGCTTCCTTCAGCCTTTGGGAGGCTCTCCGGCTGAGGAACCACCTTCACGATGCCGTGTTTGATCCAGTCCATCATGCTGGGAGGAAAACACGTCACACGTTTTCACAGAACAACATTTACAGGATCAGGAGGTCAATTCTTCTGACATAAAGATCCACTGCTGAGAAACACTCAGGCAACCGACCAGCCAGTAAACAACCAGTAGACAACCAGTAAACAACCAGTAAACAACCAGTAGACAACCAGTAAACAACCAGTAAACAACCAGTAGACAACCAGTAAACAACCAGTAAACAACCAGTAGACAACCAGTAGACAACCAGTAAACAACCAGTAGACAACCAGTAGACAACCAGTAGACAACCAGTAGACAACCAGTAAACAACCAGTAAACAACCAGTAGACAACCAGTAGACAACCAGTAAACAACCAGTAGACAACCAGTAAACAACCAGTAAACAACCAGTAAACAACCAGTAGACAACCAGTAAACAACCAGTAGACAACCAGTAGACAACCAGTAAACAACCAGTAACAACCAGTAAACAACCAGTAGACAACCAGTAGACAACCAGTAAACAACCAGTAAACAACCAGTAGACAACCAGTAAACAACCAGTAAACAACCAGTAAACAACCAGTAGACAACCAGTAGACAACCAGTAAACAACCAGTAGACAACCAGTAAACAACCAGTAAACAACCAGTAGACAACCAGTAAACAACCAGTAAACAACCAGTAGACAACCAGTAAACAACCAGTAAACAACCAGTAGACAACCAGTAGACAACCAGTAAACAACCAGTAAACAACCAGTAGACAACCAGTAGACAACCAGTAAACAACCAGTAAACAACCAGTAGACAACCAGTAAACAACCAGTAGACAACCAGTAAACAACCAGTAAACAACCAGTAGACAACCAGTAGACAACCAGTAAACAACCAGTAGACAACCAGTAAACAACCAGTAAACAACCAGTAAACAACCAGTAGACAACCAGTAAACAACCAGTAAACAACCAGTAGACAACCAGTAGACAACCAGTAAACAACCAGTAAACAACCAGTAGACAACCAGTAGACAACCAGTAAACAACCAGTAAACAACCAGTAGACAACCAGTAAACAACCAGTAAACAACCAGTAGACAACCAGTAGACAACCAGTAGACAACCAGTAAACAACCAGTAAACAACCAGTAGACAACCAGTAAACAACCAGTAGACAACCAGTAGACAACCAGTAGACAACCAGTAGACAACCAGTAAACAACCAGTAGACAACCAGTAAACAACCAGTAAACAACCAGTAAACACCAGTAGACAACCAGTAAACAACCAGTAGACAACCAGTAAACAACCAGTAAACACCAGTAGACACCAGTAACAACCAGTAGACAACCAGTAAACACCAGTAAACAACCAGTAAACAACAGTAGACAACCAGTAACAACCAGTAGACAACCAGTAGACAACCAGTAAACAACGTAGACAACCAGTAAACAACCAGTAGACAACCAGTAAACAACCAGTAAACAACCAGTAGACAACCAGTAGACAACCAGTAACAACCATAGACAACCAGTAGACACCAGTAAACACCAGTAGAACCAGTAAACAACCAGTAAACAACCAGTAAACAACCAGTAGACAACCAGTAGACACCAGTAGACAACCGTAGACAACAGTAACACCAGTAGACAACCATAACAACCAGTAGACAACCAGTAAACACCAGTAAACAACCAGTAGACAACAGTAAACAACCAGTAACAACCAGTAAACAACCATAACAACAGTAAAAACCTAAACAACCAGTAACAACCATAAACACAGTAACAACCAGTAACAACCAGTAGACAACCAGTAAACAACCAGTAAACAACAGTAACAACCAGTAGACAACCAGTAAACCGTAACAACCAGTAGACAACCAGTAAACAACCAGTAAACAACCAGTAAACAACCAAGTAACAACCAGTAAACAACCAGTAAACAACCAGTAACAACCAGTAAACAACCAGTAAACAACCAGTAACAACCATAGAAACCAGTAACACCAGTAAACAACCAGAACAACCAGTAGACAACCAGTAAAACCAGACACCAGTAGACAACCAGTAAAACCAGTAAACAACCAGTAGACACCAGTAAACAACCAGTAAACAGTAACAACCATAGAAACCAGTAACAACCATAAACAACAGTAACAACCAGTAAACAACCAGTAACAACCAGTAACACCAGTAACAACCAGTAAAACCAGTAACAACCAGTAACAACCAGTAAACAACCAGTACAACCAGTAAACACCAGTAAAACCAGTAAAACCAGTAACAACCAGTAACAACCAGTAGACAACCAGTAACACCAGTAAACAACCAGTAGACAACCAGTAACAACCAGTAGACAACCAGTAGCACAGTAACACAGTGACACGTGAAGTAAAAAATAGAAAGAACAAAGTCACCAGTAACCCTGAAAGTAGACAAAGAAAAACAGTAAAACGAAAACCTAAAAGTAGCACCAGAAAACATGAAACAAAAAACAAAACAACATGAACCAAAAAACGTAAACAAATAAACACCAGAGAAACCGAACAACAGAAACAACAAAAACAGTGAAACCATAACAACCGTAACCCAGTAGACAACCAGAAACACCAGTAAACAAAGAAACAACCAGTAGACACCGTAACAACCATAAACAACCAGTAGACAACTAAACAACCAGTAAACAACAGTGCCCAGTGACACCAGTAACACCGTAGACACCAGTAGACACCAGTAACAACCAGTACAACCAGAGACAACATTACAACCAGTAGCAACCGTAGACACCAGTAACAACCAGAACAACCAGTAAACACCAGTGACACCAGTAAACAACCAGTAAACAACCAGTAACAACCAGTAAACAACCAGTAACAACCAGTAGACAACCAGTAGAAACAGTAAACACCAGTAGACAACCAGTAGACAACCAGTAAACAACCAGTAACAACCAGTAACAACCAGTAGACAACCAGTAAACAACCAGTAGACAACCAGTAGACAACCAGTAACAACCAGTAACAACCAGTAACAACCAGTAGACAACCAGTAGACAACCAGTAAACAACCAGTAAACAACCAGTAGACAACCAGTAACAACCAGTAGACAACCAGTAGACAACCAGTAACACCAGTAGACAACCAGTAAACAACCAGTAACAACCAGTAAACAACCAGTAACAACCAGTAACAACCAGTAGACAACCAGTAACAACCAGTAAACAACCAGTAGACAACCAGTAACAACCAGTAACAACCAGTAAACAACCAGTAAACAACCAGTAACAACCAGTAACAACCAGTAAACAACCAGTAGACAACCAGTAGACAACCAGTAAACAACCAGTAACAACCAGTAAACAACCAGTAACAACCAGTAAACAACCAGTAAACAACCAGTAACAACCAGTAGACAACCAGTAACAACCAGTAACAACCAGTAGACAACCAGTAACAACCAGTAACAACCAGTAAACAACCAGTAAACAACCAGTAACAACCAGTAACAACCAGTAGACAACCAGTAGACAACCAGTAGACAACCAGTAAACACCAGTAGACAACCAGTAACAACCAGTAGACAACCAGTAACAACCAGTAAACAACCAGTAGACAACCAGTAACAACCAGTAAACAACCAGTAACAACCAGTAGACAACCAGTAAACAACCAGTAAACAACAGTAGACAACCAGTAACAACCAGTAACACCAGTAAACAACCAGTAGACAACCAGTAAACAACCAGTAACAACCAGTAAACAACCAGTAGACAACCAGTAACAACCAGTAAACAACCAGTAGACAACCAGTAAACAACCAGTAAACAACCAGTAAACAACCAGTAGACAACCAGTAAACAACCAGTAAACAACCAGTAGACAACCAGTAAACAACCAGTAAACAACCAGTAACAACCAGTAGACAACCAGTAAACAACCAGTAAACAACCAGTAGACAACCAGTAGACAACCAGTAACAACCAGTAGACAACCAGTAGACAACCAGTAAACAACCAGTAACAACCAGTAACAACCAGTAAACAACCAGTAAACAACCAGTAGACAACCAGTAGACAACCAGTAACACCAGTAACAACCAGTAAACAACCAGTAACAACCAGTAAACAACCAGTAGACAACCAGTAACAACCAGTAACACCAGTAACAACCATAACAACCAGTAACAACCAGTAACAACCAGTAACAACCAGTAACAACCAGTAAACAACCGTAAACACCGTAACACAGTAACAACCAGTAACAACCTAACAACAGTAACACCAGTAACAACCATAAACAACCAGTAGACAACCAAAAGTAAACAACCAGTAAAAAAAAAAAAAAAAAAAAAAAAAAAAAAAAAAAAAAAAAAAAAAAAAAAAAAAAAAAAAAAAAAAAAAAAAAAAAAAAAAAAAAAAAAAAAAAAAAAAAAAAAAAAAAAAAAAAAAAAAAAAAAAAAAAAAAAAAAAAAAAAAAAAAAAAAAAAAAAAAAAAAAAAAAAAAAAAAAAAAAAAAAAAAAAAAAAAAAAAAAAAAAAAAAAAAAAAAAAAAAAAAAAAAAAAAAAAAAAAAAAAAAAAAAAAAAAAAAAAAAAAAAAAAAAAAAAAAAAAAAAAAAAAAAAAAAAAAAAAAAAAAAAAAAAAAAAAAAAAAAAAAAAAAAAAAAAAAAAAAACACCCAGTAACAACCAGTAAACAACCAGTAAACAACCAGTAAAACCAGTAGACAACCAGTAAACAACCAGTAAACAACCAGTAGCAACCAGTAAACAACCAGTAAACAACCAGTAAAACCAGTAAACAACCAGTAAAAACCAGTAAACAACCAGTAGACAACCAGTAAACAACCAGTAAACAACCAGTAACAACCAGTAAACAACCAGTAAACAACCATAGACAACCAGTAACAACCAGTAAACAACCATAAACCAACCAGTAACAACCAGTAACAACCAGTAAACACCAGTAAAAAGTAAACAACCAGTAACAACCAGTAGACAACCAGTAAACAACCTAAAAACCAGTAGACAACCAGTAACAACCAGAAACAACCAGTAAACAACCAGTAACACCAGTAACAACCAGTAACCCAGTAGACAACCAGTAGACAACCAGTAAACAACCAGTAACAACCAGTAACACCAGTAAACAACCAGTAACAACCAGTAACAACCAGTAAACAACCATAACAACCAGTAACAACCATAAAACCAGTAGACAACCAGTAAACAACCGTAAAACCAGTAAAACCAGTAAACAACCAGTAAACAACCAGTAACAACCAGTAAACAACCAGTAAAACCAGTAACAACCAGTAAAAACCAGTAAAACCAGTAAACAACCAGTAGACAACCAGTAAACACCAGTAAAAACCAGTAAACAACCAGTAACAACCAGTAAACAACCAGTAGACAACCAGTAACAACCAGTAAAAACCAGTAACAACCAGTAAACAACCAGTAACAACCAGTAAACAACCAGTAACAACCAGTAGACAACCAGTAGACAACCAGAAACAACCAGTAAACAACCAGTAGACAACCAGTAAACAACCAGTAACAACCAGTAAACAACCAGTAAACCCAAACAACCAGTAACAACCAGTAAACAACCAGTAACAAACCAGTAGACAACCGTAAACAACCAGTAACAACCAGTAACAACCAGTAACAACCTAAACAACCAGTAAACAACCAGTAACAACCAGTAACAACCAGTAAACAACCAGTAACAACCATAACAAACCAGTAAACAACCAAACAACCAGTAGACAACCAGTAAACAACCAGTAACAACCAGTAAACAACCAGTAACAACCAGTAAACAACCAAAACCCCCCAGTAGACAACCAGTAAACAACCAGTAAACAACCAGTAACAACCAGTAAACAACCAGTAAACAACCAGTAAACAACCAGTAGACAACCAGTAAACAACCAGTAAAAACCAGTAACAACCAGTAACAACCAGTAAACCCAGTAAACAACCAGTAACAAAAACCCAGTAAACAACCAGTAACAACCAGTAACAACCAGTAAACAACCAGTAGACAACCGTAACAACCAGTAAACAACCAGTAAACAACCAGTAGACAACCAGTAAACAACCAGTAAACAACCAGTAGACAACCAGTAGACAACCAGTAAACAACCAGTAGACAACCAGTAAACAACCAGTAAACAACCAGTAAACAACCAGTAGACAACCAGTAAACAACCATAACAACCAGTAAACAACCAGTAAACAACCAGTAGACAACCAGTAAACAACCAGTAGACAACCAGTAAACAACCAGTAAACAACCAGTAAACACCGTAGACAACCAGTAAACAACCAGTAGACAACCAGTAGACAACCAGTAAACAACCAGTAGACAACCAGTAAACCAGTAGACAACCAGTAGACAACCAGTAAACAACCAGTAGACAACCAGTAGACAACCAGTAAACAACCAGTAGACAACCAGTAAACAACCAGTAACAACCAGTAAACAACCAGTAGACAACCAGTAGACAACCAGTAAACAACCAGTAAGACAACCAGTAGACAACCAGTAACAACCAGTAGACAACCAGTAAACAACCAGTAGACAACCAGTAAACAACCAGTAAACAACCAGTAGACAACCAGTAAACAACCAGTAACAACCAGTAAACAACCAGTAGACAACCAGTAAACAACCAGTAAACAACCAGTAAACAACCAGTAGACAACCAGTAAACAACCAGTAAACACCAGTAGACAACCAGTAAACAACCAGTAAACAACCAGTAAACAACCAGTAGACAACCAGTAAACACCAGTAAACAACCAGTAGACAACCAGTAAACAACCAGTAAACAACCAGTAAACAACCAGTAAACAACCAGTAACAACCAGTAAACAACCAGTAGACAACCAGTAAACAACCAGTAAACAACCAGTAACAACCAGTAGACAACCAGTAAACAAGCCAGTAAACAACCAGTAAACAACCAGTAGACAACCAGTAAACAACCAGTAAACAACCAGTAGACAACCAGTAGACAACCAGTAAACAACCAGTAAACAACCAGTAGACAACCAGTAGACAACCAGTAAACAACCAGTAGACAACCAGTAAACAACCAGTAAACAACCAGTAAACAACCAGTAAACAACCAGTAGACAACCAGTAGACAACCAGTAAACAACCAGTAGACAACCAGTAGACAACCAGTAAACAACCAGTAGACAACCAGTAAACAACCAGTAGACAACCAGTAAACAACCAGTAAACAACCAGTAGACAACCAGTAAACAACCAGTAAACAACCAGTAAACAACCAGTAGACAACCAGTAAACAACCAGTAAACAACCAGTAGACAACCAGTAAACAACCAGTAAACAACCAGTAAACAACCAGTAGACAACCAGTAAACAACCAGTAAACAACCAGTAAACAACCAGTAGACAACCAGTAAACAACCAGTAAACAACCAGTAGACAACCAGTAAACAACCAGTAAACAACCAGTAAACAACCAGTAGACAACCAGTAAACAACCAGTAAACAACCAGTAGACAACCAGTAAACAACCAGTAAACAACCAGTAGACAACCAGTAGACAACCAGTAAACAACCAGTAAACAACCAGTAGACAACCAGTAGACAACCAGTAAACAACCAGTAAACAACCAGTAAACAACCAGTAAACAACCAACAAGTCAATCAATCAACTAGCCAATAAGCCAAACAACTCGACCAATTACCAGATGAACCAACTAACCAAACAAGTAAACAAATATTGAAAAATAACAACAAATAATTAAATGACCAAAACCAGTCAAAACCACAAGACCTCAGCCAACCAGATGTGAAGCTGACCGACCTGGGAGGAGCGGACTGGTCCGCCGGCTCCGGCTCCTTCCCGCCACTCTGAGCTTCTGCAGGTCAAACATGGGAATGTGTTGCAACTTCAGCTTCCAGCTGCAGGAATACTGCAATGTGTTGATGCTCACCTGCTGGAGCTGCTGCTTGCTGCACCTGAGCAGGAGCAAAATCAGGTGAGAAACTCAAAAACACCAGCAGGTGAAAAGACAGAAATCTGCAGCTGCTGGTTTCCTTGAAACTTCCTGGTGATTTTAGCAGGACTTCATTTACAAACCACTGACAGAAATATTGTGTTTGGTTTCTGCAGTGATGACCTGAAGTGTTGGAGTCTCACTTCTCTACCAGTAAAGAGTCCAACCTCCATGAAATGCATCACAGCTGGTTGGTAAAGTCACCAACCAGAATTAGATGTTCACTCATTTCTAAAAGCCACAGGTTCAAACTAAATATTTACTCTGCAAGCTAAATGTTTGGCTTCAAGCTAAAGATTTAGTCCAATTAAATCTTTACAACAGCAGCAGTTAGCCAGTTAGCTGGATACTTAGCTGCTAACTAAATATTTAATTACAAACATTTTGGCTTGTAAATATGTAGGCTCAAACCTAATGTTTAGTTTACAGGCAAAATAAACATTTAATCAGCTATTTAAACCCAATATTCAGTTTACAAACTGAAATAAAACATTGAGCTTGAGGCTGATTAAATGTTCACTTTTAAAGTGATATTAATAAATAAATGGACAATGTGCTGAAATGACAGGTTCAATGAAAAACTAATGTTTCATGTATTGTCCGGTTCTCGACACTAAACACGTCATCGATGACATCATCGATGACATCAGACAGGGAAACCTGGACGCACCTGAAGCTGCTGCTCGGCCGCCGTAGACTCTCTGCTCCTCGGTTCGGGCTGAGGAACAACTTTCTCCAAACCCTGAGAGATCCAGGCCATCATCCCTTTCCTGTGGAGGACACCAGGGTCAAACCAGACACCAGGGGGCGCCAAAGATCCGGCTAGGTCACTATCTGGCATCCTGGCTGCTGACTGCTTTGTGAAGCAGCTCACTATCTGGCATCACGGCAGCTACTGACGGTAAAAGCAGCTCAGTATTTGGCAGGTTACTCACTCATCGTCGGGCTTGCTGAGGGACAGAACAGAAAACGTCAAAAGCTTTAATTCACTTCCTGTTTCTAACTGATCTGGTTCTGTGACCCAAAACCCAGCACTGTAATGTTCAGATTGATGGATGTCTGACCCAGATTCACACTGGGCTGAGTTTACCTGGCTGCTGCTGCTGCTTCCTCCTGAGGAAGAGAGAGGAAACAGAAACATCAGGAGACGTTCTGGATCCAAAACGCCGTTCAGTCAGCATTTCCTCCAGAACCCGATCCTAGCTCTGAGTTTTATTCATAAACTGATCCCGGTTCAGCAGAACCTGAAGCTGGGTCGGTGTTTTCTACAGAACCGGACACAGGTCCAACGTCTGGTCCTCACCTTGGAGGTGGAGTTGGCCCGGCTTCGGTTGGTGGGCGGCGCCGGCAGAGGGAGAGTGCTGCTGATCCAGGTCAGCACACCTGGACCCGGACTGAAGACGGGAAACACCAGAATCAGAACTAAGACAATAAACCACTTCATGTCTTCCGCTGTTCCTGCCCAGATGGGATCCTCTGGGGGAAGCGGACCCGTCCGGACTCACCCGTTCCCTGCAGATGCCTCGACTTCCTGATTCAGTTTGTCAGTTTTTGCAGCTGTTGATCAAAGAGAAAAACAGTTTAGTGGACAGAAGAAAACTGAGTCAGTTTCCATGATGCTCCAGGATCTTACCGTCCTTCTTGCTCTCATCTTCAAACGTCACCTTCTTCTCCTGTTCAAAACACAAAACTAGTTTTAAAAGGGAAGCCACGTTCCTCCTCCTGCTCAACGTCTGAGTTCAAAAACTCTGGAAAACCAGCGAGTCTGGAAACCTGCAAACTACGGATCCCTGGTCATTATTAAAATGCTTCAAACATTAGTTTGATGACTATCATCACTAAATGCTTCATAAATGTGGAACAAATTTCCAGAGTATAGAGAAACACGTGATCACTGGGAGCGTGGCTTACTGGTGCAGGGGGCGGGGCCACGGCAGGGGGCGGGGCCACGGCAGGGGGCGGGGCCACGGCAGGGGGCGGGGCCGCTTCTGGCTTTCCTTCCTTGGCATCTTCAGTGTTTTTGGATGGAAGTTCAGGCGGCTGGGGCACGACTTTAACCACCCAGCTCAACATCCTGGAAGAGACGAACAGCGTCACCCGACCGATACGAGTCGATAGAAGATCTGGCGACTTGTTCATCGACATGCGGTGAGCAACAAGGCAAAAGTCTCGGGGTGAAACCCAGGAAGCGATGGTGATCGTTTATGTCGCCCCGCTAACACCCATGGGTACATGGGTGTTAGCAACAAGCAAGACTCAAAGGGAGCAACGTTGCCTCCTCTGGACCAGAGGTAACGTCGACCCGTATGGGTCTCTAAATGTTGGTTGTCGTGGACGGGCGTCTTCAATACCTCTCTAGTTCTGGTTTTCAAGGGACCTGGTGTCCTGTATACGTCTCAGTCTCTGGTCCTCAGGAGTCTTTGTCTTGTACATTTTAGACATTCCCCTGAAAGGAAAGATGGTTCTGTTGTTGGTTCTGATGGGGACAGTGGTGAGAGTCCCGTTGGGATCCAGTTGGGAGTAACTCGACTGGAAGTGAGTCCAGGGCCGGAAACAGATGGAAACTCTGAATAATTAGCCTGATCTCCTCCAGGCTTCCCTGTTCTGTGCTTAATGGTGTTTGGATCTCGTTCAGCTGAGTGTCAGATCCAATCAGAACTGACTGGTCTCGACCCTAATCCTCCCCAGGAGGCCACTGGACACCAATACAAACATTAAACTGGTGCCCAGTTTGTCACTTTCACTCCCCAGTGTGTTATCCGTTTAGCCAGCCGTGAAGTTGGCTGCCTTGAGTCTTTCTGTTCGTTGGGTCATTGTGGGTCGACATACAACCTGTGACTCAATCCGGTTCTGAACCGGTCCAGAACTGAACAGAGCAGTCAGTGAGCCTTGTTAGCCAGAGAGAAGTGGTCAGTTCCCCCGCTCAGTCGGTAGGTTGGTCAACAAACAGCCGATTAATCAGCTCCAAGTGAGGCTTGTGACTCGGTCCATGGTTCAAAATGAAACTAAACAGCCAGGAGGTGAAAGGTTGGGGAAAGCCGTTTCCAGCAGTGGTTCCCACCCCGGTTCTCTGGGAACCCATTCATTTAGTCCAGGTGTGCGGCAGCCAGGAGACACCTAAGACATCAGGACAGCTGGTCCTGGGGACCAGGGCTGGGAACCACTGCTTCAGAGGAGAAGGTCTGGTCTTCGGAGGGTTTTCAGGAATAGGTCAGACGGTTGGAGAGTCTAGAGGACGTTTGGCCTTGGAGGTCTAGAGGAGTAGGTCTGGCAGTTGGGTAAGGTCTAGAGGAGGAGTAAGTTTAGTGGTTGGGTTGGTGTTTGGGGTGCAGGTCAGATCTTTAGGGTATCCAGTCCTACCTGAACAGTTCAGTTGGGTCCCAGCAGCATCCCACAGAGCCGCAGTGAGAAAAGACTTTCAGAATGTGAGCGCAGTGGGAGGATTACAGAGCTAACAGGATTACAGAGCAGCTGAAGGACAGAACCGGACAGAGCAGGGGCTCAGATTACACCTTAAGAGGCCAGGAACAGGGCACAACGCCCAGAGCCGGAGCCCCATCCAGAGAACAACAGAGTTCAGTTCAAATCAGACGGATGTCAAATCAGTTTGCTAACTGTCATTAAAGATATTCAAAAACTTTAAAGACTAAAAATTCATTAAAGTTTCTGATCCAGTTTCTAAAGTCTGAGTGACTCTGGAGAGGTAGGAGATTCTTCCTCTAATGCATCTCTGGTCTTCAGGGCTGAAGCTGGACATCATCTCATCAGGTCAATAACAAACGGAGTTTAGATTCAGACGATGCAATGAAGGTCTGGACCTGCTGGTTCTCCGGCCAGAACCTGGCCTCGGTTCTCAGAAACAAGTTTGTTCATGTTAATGATGAATCTTCTTCAGCCTATCAGTGGAGTACCACAGGGCTGGGTGCTCAGACCAGTTCTCTAATCTGCTTCCAATCAGTAAAATGACCAGGCAGGAGGGGATAAACGTTCAGTGTTATGCTGATGATATTCAGCTGCATCTATCCATAAACCTGGTGAATCTAATCCACCAGGTGAACCTGGATGACTCCAAACGTCCTGCTGTCATATTCTGATCAAACAGAAGTTGTTTTAGGACCAGAGTCCTCCTGTCTCAAACACTGCGACGTTTTCACACTAAAACTGGGCATACGGACAAATTTAGAAAAGTTCAGCGCACAAAAAAACAGCTGCTCACTTTTCCTTTATAAATCCCAACATGTGGGCAATAGCGTAACTCCTGTCTCGGTATTGACCATAAAGTTCTTAGTACCAGTCTTGGAGGGTCGGAGAAGTTACAATGAAATGTAACATAATGTGTAAAAAGTCTTTAAACCACATTCAAGCTGCAGGACTGAAAATGACTAGTAATGCACATCAAACATGTTTTATTCTCAGAAAGCAGCCTACAGAGAAATAAAACTAAAATTCAAATGTTGCTCAGATACGAGTTTTGTTCAGTCTGACTGATCTAATCTCTGCTACACCTTCACAAACATTTAAGGTCCTAAATAAAAAAAAGTTTAATGAGTAACTGCTTGGAATAAAATTCCTCATAAACATTGATTTATTGAAATGGCTCCCAATGCAAGTTATGGGCTGTTTAAATGATAACTTGTTAAGTTGCTTTATTTTTAAGCCTTTTTTAGTTTTGTCATGTAGATAGAAATTAATATCTGGGGAGAATCATAACATTTAAAGCACCAGGGTTTACATAGAAAAATATTCAGATTTTATTTTGTGCTTTTAAAGGTTCTACATTGAAGACAGTGAGAAATAAAGACATAACTTTTAGTTTTTTCTATCTGTCTCGGCTCCTCCCTCCTGTTTCAAACTAACTAAAAGTTAAAGAGCTAAATATGAATGAGATGTTCGCTACCTCTGAAAGCCCAAGTCTATGAAAGCAATGTAGCAGTTTTTTTAATAAGGCACTTTGTCATGATTCAGTCAAAGTAATAAAATAACGAACCACAGTCTGATCTTTATTGTTAATGTGATTCTTTTTATTTAGCAGTGAAAGGAAATAAAAGGTGTTTCATGTCTGAAGCTGGCCAACAGCTGGCCAACAGCTGGCCAACAGCTGGCCAACAGCTGGCCAACAGCTGGCCAACAGCTGGCCAACAGCTGGCCAACAGCTGGCCAACAGCTGGCCAACAGCTGGCCAACAGCTGGCCAACAGCTGGCCAACAGCTGGCCAACAGCTGGCCAACAGCTGGCCAACAGCTGGCTCATCTCTTCAGCGGTCTACCAGAACCAGGACCGTTCAGCTGCTGTTGCTCCTCCCAGACTTTGGACTGAACCATTGTTCCAACAGTGGGGGGACCTAAAAATTAATTATTTTTGTCAGAGAAATGGCAGATTTATTTCGTTCTTTGTTTTTTTTGCCTTTTCATATTGATATTGAAATGCAAACGCTTACTCAATTTTTTTCCTTTGGGGGTGGGGGGACAATTCTAGACTTTTCCAAAATTGGGGACCGGACCCCCCCCGACCCGCCAGGATTTACGTCTGTGTATGTGTGAAACGCAGCAGCTGCTGCTCCGCCGCCTCCATGAAAACATCTTAATGTAAATGAGTATAAATACCCGCAGGTCTGCCGCCGCGTGAAGCAGTAACCATGGCAACGTCCTTGTTTGTAGCAGAAGAGTATTTCTAACAGTTATTATATATTTTATGTAAAAGATGCTTCACTTCACAAAGAATGAAATAAAAACTCCAAATGAATAATAAGATCTCCGGTGCAGACGGCTGTTGGAGCAGCAGAACCTTCAGCCCGATTTAAATGTTTAAACGTTTATCCGAAATACAGGAACCAGAGCAGAAGTACCGGTACCAGCTGGACCGGTACCGGTACCTGCTTTAAGTTCTGCTCAGAGCTCCAGGACGATCAGTCTGGATTCATCTAAACGCCAATAAACCAGCAGATCAATATGATCTCTGATCAATGGCTCCATGTTCTCCATCAGAGCCAAAACATCCTCAGGTAGCGACTCACCTTGATGCAGCTACTGATATACCTGAGATTACACACACCTGATCACCTAATCAAACCTATTGATCAGCCCTGCTTTCTCTTCAGTGAGAATAAATGAGCCATAGATTCAGTCGATGTTTCGTCTTTATGAGACAAACTGAGATAAATTATTCAGAGTTGTGAGGTTTTCACAGCCTTTATTTCTATTTTCTTTATTTTGTGTTAGTTTATTGTCTGAGGATAAATCGGTTCAGTTTCATCGTTTGAACACTAAAATATTAAAATCATGAAAACATCTGGTCTAAATAACTGAATCAGATTCCAGTGGATTCAAGTTTGTAGTTTCTTATTGTCCACAGAAAAACTTTGTAGCTGCTGCACATTTCCACGGAGGTCAAAGGTTACCTATATCCACATTTTCATACCTCGTTCATTTTTATACACGCTGACTTGTGTGTGTGCTGCTTTATACGTGAGGCTGAACTGGTGAAAAGATCCTGCTCAGTCAATCATTGATCTGTCGGCAATAAATTATCGTCTGATCAATACAGATTCTGCTGCTGGTTGAAAGGAAAATGATAACTCTGTCCTGGCTCAGGCTTCTGCCTCCCATCCTTCAACAGATTGAGTGTGTGGCCCCATCAGATGAAGATGCTGTTATGTGTCTGTTAACGGACGAGCAGGAAGCCATGATGACCTAAGATGTTAATTGCTGAAATGGATTTAAATATTTGCTGAGCCTTTTCTTCTTTCTCTCTCTTTTCTGCTGTACTATGTAAGTGCATGTATAAATATAAATATGCATATATGTTGGATTCATAATATTCTTAAATAAAAAATGTAAAAAAACAAACAATCGTCATCCAATCAGAAGTTAAGACTCTTAATTTAAGTCCCAGATTCAGAAGGTTTCTGAGGTTTTCGTTTTGACCTTGAGTAACTGACTGATCCATGAACGTCTCCAGGTTGGAGCTGGTTGGTTGTTTCCTGCTCTGAGCTGCAGGATGATATCAGTGTCTCCACACTAAAGCTGTTAATGTGGCCCTGACCAGATTAGCTGCTAACCAGGCTAAGCTCAGCGTCAGCAGAACGTGGGATTGGCGCCTCCTGAACCTGATCAGCACCATGCAGCTGCAGGACTCCACGCCCCCTGCTGAGCGTGCAGGTCGCTGCTGCGAGGTCAGAGGTCGCAGGGTGGCGCGAGCTGCTGCCGCCCTCTGCTGGACGTCGTATTACAGCATGAAGGGTTCATGATGCGCTTCATGAATTGAAGTTCCCAAACATTTTGGTAGAAGCGTAACAAGCTACAAATCTAATAATTCCACATGAAGTTCTCAGATTTATTGGAAAAGATTCCAAACAAACAGGTATTTGCAGCTTCGCCTCTGACACAAATGTTGGCACTTCTTAAGGAATTGACTGGAAAAAAATGAACAAAAAGTTGATTCTGAGGAAGAAAATCAGGATTTAGTTCAACTGTTTGGAAATGTTTTTGGTCTTTAACACTTTATAAATTAATTAGAAACGGGTTTGGGAGCAAAACGTCTCTGGATAGAAGCGACGAACCAGGACTGGATGGTTCCCATCCGGCAGCTCTACCTGCAACACACCTGGATGTGTTACCATGGAAACAGGCCACACCAAGCACCGCTGCTGGCTGACAGAGGGAATGTTTGAACATTCAAACCCCTTGAACTTTGCTCCTTCAGCCGCCGCCCTGCGCCAATGACATCACTTCCTGCTGTGACTCACCTGAGGCTGTGCGGCCAGGTGAGGCTGGATCACCTGACGAGCCTCTGATGAAGATCAAAGCGGCTGCTGCGCTCAGCCGGTCGCCACGGGGGACGACCCGGTCGCCACGCAACGGGGGACGACCCGGTCGCCACGGGGGACGGCCCGGTCGCCACGCCACGGGGGACGGCCCGGTCGCCACGTGGGACGGCCCGGTCGCCACGGGGGACGGCCCGGTCGCCACGGGGGACGACCCGGTCGCCACGCCACGGGGGACGACCCGGTCGCCACGCCACGGGGGACGGCCCGGTCGCCACGCCACGGGGGACGGCCGGTCGCCACGCCACGGGGGACGGCCCGGTCGCCACGGGGGACGGCCCGGTCGCCACGGGGGACGACCCGGTCGCCACGCCACGGGGGACGACCCGGTCGCCACGCCACGGGGGACGGCCCGGTCGCCACGCCACGGGGGACGGCCCGGTCGCCACGCCACGGGGGACGGCCCGGTCGCCACGGGGGACGGCCCGGTCGCCACGGGGGACAGCCCGGTCGCCACGGGGGACGACCCGGTCGCCACGGGGGACGGCCCGGTCGCCACGGGGGACGGCCCGGTCGCCACGGGGGACGACCCGGTCGCCACGGGGGACGACCCGGTCGCCACGGGGGACGACCCGGTCGCCACGTGGGACGGCCCGGTCGCCACGGGGGACGGCCCGGTCGCCACGCCACGGGGTACGGCCCGGTCGCCACGGGGGACGGCCCGGTCGCCACGGGGGACGACCCGGTCGCCACGGGGGACGGCCCGGTCGCCACGCCACGGGGTACGGCCCGGTCGCCACGGGGGACGGCCCGGTCGCCACGGGGGACGGCCCGGTCGCCACGTGGGACGGCCCGGTCGCCACGGGGGACGGCCCGGTCGCCACGGGGGACGGCCCGGTCGCCACGGGGTACGGCCCGGTCGCCACGCCACGGGGTACGGCCCGGTCGCCACGGGGGACGGCCCGGTCGCCACGGGGGACGGCCCGGTCGCCACGGGGGACGGCCCGGTCGCCACGGGGGACGGCCCGGTCGCCACGGGGGACGGCCCGGTCGCCACGGGGTACGGCCCGGTCGCCACGCCACGGGGTACGGCCCGGTCGCCACGGGGGACGGCCCGGTCGCCACGCCACGGGGTACGGCCCGGTCGCCACGGGGGACGGCCCGGTCGCCACGGGGGACGACCCGGTCGCCACGTGGGACGGCCCGGTCGCCACGCCACGGGGTACGGCCCGGTCGCCACGGGGGACGGCCCGGTCGCCACGGGGGACGGCCCGGTCGCCACGGGGGACGGCCCGGTCGCCACGCCACGGGGTACGGCCCGGTCGCCACGGGGGACGGCCCGGTCGCCACGGGGGACGGCCCGGTCGCCACGGGGGACGACCCGGTCGCCACGGGGGACGGCCCGGTCGCCACGGGGTACGGCCCGGTCGCCACGCCACGGGGTACGGCCCGGTCGCCACGGGGGACGGCCCGGTCGCCACGCCACGGGGTACGGCCCGGTCGCCACGGGGGACGGCCCGGTCGCCACGCCACGGGGACGACCCGGTCGCCACGCCACGGGGGACGACCCGGTCGCCACGCCACGGGGGACGGCCCGGTCGCAACGCCACGGGGGACGGCCCGGTCGCCACGCCACGGGGGACGGCCCGGTCGCCACGGGGGACGGCCCGGTCGCCACGGGGGACGGCCCGGTCGCCACGGGGGACGGCCCGGTCGCCACGGGGGACGGCCCGGTCGCCACGGGGGACGGCCCGGTCGCCACGCCACGGGGGACGACCCGGTCGCCACGGGGGACAGCCCGGTCGCCACGGGGGACGACCCGGTCGCCACGGGGGACGGCCCGGTCGCCACGCCACGGGGTACGGCCCGGTCGCCACGGGGGACGGCCCGGTCGCCACGGGGTACGGCCCGGTCGCCACGGGGGACGGCCCGGTCGCCACGCCACGGGGTACGGCCCAGTCGCCACGGGGGACGGCCCGGTCGCCACGCCACGGGGGACGACCCGGTCGCCACGGGGGACAGCCCGGTCGCCACGGGGGACGACCCGGTCGCCACGGGGGACGGCCCGGTCGCCACGCCACGGGGTACGGCCCGGTCGCCACGGGGGACGGCCCGGTCGCCACGGGGGACGACCCGGTCGCCACGGGGGACGGCCCGGTCGCCAACGCCACGGGGTACGGCCCGGTCGCCACGGGGGACGGCCCGGTCGCCACG